>JAEIFU010000335.1:0-153718 GCA_018904235.1 Lordiphosa stackelbergi
GGTCGTTCCACGTCCTTCTATCAAACGAGCACAGAGAAAAACACACATCTTAAATAGTCTGTTTGTTAATTGCCAACCTAATGCTGTGCTTAAACAATTCATCAATGCACTTGGAACCAGCAGTTTTCTTTCCTTGCGGTCTCGTCCTTACTGGTCTCTTTTGTTTATAACTTAAGAATCTTTCATCCGATCTCTATCACTTCTTGGGCAGATCGATTCATAATGCTAATTACTCTACCATCTATCGACAAAACTGTGAGAGATACAGCGTTTTTTCGAAATGGCGGGGGCTGAATGGATAAACTTGATCTCCCTGCAAGTATAAGAAGCTTATATCTCCAACATGCAGGGAATCAAACCGGAACCGTATGCCGAAAAGAACCGTTGAAAACTCAGAACCAGTACTGGAGCCGGAACTGATTTTTTCAACTTTATGTATACCGGTAATCGAGAACCGAAAAGAAACATTGTACAGATTCGGCTCTGAGGTATTTTTTTTTAATTTCCGTGGCTGTTGTCATTTTGTCATCGCTTTATTCAAAGCTGCTACCAGCGCCAAAATCTAGAGCGCGAGAGAGTGTTATCTCTATATTCAGAGCGGCTAACTGCCCCACCGGTGAAGAAGCTTTTGAAAAAAGTATCTGCCGACAATGACAGTTCAAAGATGAATTAAAGATAAATTGGAATCTTTGAAACCTCCGCGAGCACATCATTTTCGTTAAATTCTCTATAAATACTGTACTGTACTATAACAACTAGAAAAAAAAATACTTTTCATATAATGCAGGTCCGACCTATAGTAGCTGCCATGAGGTCAAGTTGTAAGTTCAGTGCGATAAATTATAATGTAATGCAGTGGTGCCCAAACCCACACTATCAAGCTTTGCACTCGTGTGTGTAGCAGCGAAACTAGCAGTAAGTGTTATGATGTCAAACCTGAGCAGAAAGCAAACAAACAAATGCCTCGTGAGAGAAGAAAAAGCCGAATGCACACGTCGTGAGAGAGCAAGTCGCCCAGTGTACTATTTATAGAACACACGTATTCTCTCTCTATGCGTGTGTCGGCTGCGACGCCAGCAGAGTTATGAGTTCCTATCCCATGGGATAGACTTTTGGCATTTTGAGCACCAGTGATGTAAAGTAATAAATTATAATTTTTGTTGTGTTTGTTTAACAGTGACTTGATAGTGAATTAAGTGTGACTTGGCAGTGACTTGACAATGACTTAACAGTGACTTACCAGTGTGGGGAACAGTGACTAGGCAGTGACTTGATAGTGACTTGACAGTGCCTTGACAGTGACTTGACAGTGGGGTAGGTGACAGGGGTTAGGGAGAGGAAATAAGAGGGGTGGGAAAAAGAGGAAAAGCTAATTTGAATATTAATTGAAGAGTGTCTGCCTTAAGGTCAAGTTGTGAATTCAGGACGGTATAATATAATGGTAACTTTATTTCCATTATCAGAATCTACTAGCGTCCTTAAACATGGAATTGAGAAGCAGAACAGGCATTTCATGCCTACAGTTGGTGAGATCAACCTACCAGAAACGCAATCTGCAATTTCAGTTCCTTTAACTTAATTACAAATCTGCTTAAGTCCTTAAGAAAATGATTTCCCTTAAAAATTCACTTAGACAATGAACCACAATCCCTACCAGTCTACAACAAAAGATGTTCAAACAACTAATGTCGTTTTTTACCATATGGCATAATTACCTTCAAAAATATATTTCTTATATTTCAGAAAATTACTTATAATTTTTGCTATTTCAAGATTGAGTTTATCCAAACGAATCTAAAAGGTTTTCTTCTGCATGTTTACAAATTTACAATCGGATTTATCGTCGTAAAGAGCTCTGCTCTGACCGGGTGTCCGAAGACTCCCACTCTTTTTTATTGTGAGGCAGGAAGTGTCGTTCTGTGAGCAGACAAAAGGAGTCTTCATTTGAAATTTGGTTGCACTAGCTCTTCTAGTCTCTAAGATCGAAAATTAATACATACTGACGGACAGACAGACGGACATGGCTATATCAAATAGGCTGTTGATGTGGATCAATGGATAATCTCCCTGCAGCATTCTTTTGAACAAAACTTAATATACTTTGTCATCCTTTGGCCCAGAAAATTTTTTATTTTAAATTTAGATTTCATCCCTTACCATTGCAAAAAGCTATATACCCCTCTGGCAAGCATTCTTAATAACTTTTTTGTTGTTTAAACTACTTGTGAAAATTGCAAAAATTTGAAATTACTAGAGTCAATGAATACCTGAATACCAGGCGCCCTCACATTCAGCAGGACTCATAGGCAATCGCAAATCGTGAATGGGTAGTAGCCAGTCGGAATTAAATTCTAGTTGGGACCAGTTAATAGATAAGTCCCATTCGTAAATCCTCCAATAATAGTTATCATTATAAATTTAAAAAACTTTCAATGACAATTGCATTCAGAAAAGTTTAAGCTTTATATGTTTATTATTATTGAACTATTCATAATTTGACTTTAAAATCGTCAAGCGTCGTTAAAGAAAGTTGGGAAATATTAAAAACATATTTTCAAAGTGGTGAGTCTTCGACTCAAGCTGTGCGAAATTTGAAAAAAACATTTACAAAACTAAACTCAATTTGTGGATCAATTCGTGAAGCGAGTTCGTTAAACTGGAATGTTGGTGGATAAACCAACCAGTGTACGTACTCTTCCGATGCGCTCGACCGAGAACATTACCAAGTCAGCCGTGGTGGTCATTTGACCGAAATTGTTTTTCACAAATAAATGACATGAACCAACCTTTCCCAAAAAAAAACCTTTGAAAAATATAGAGCCTTTTTTATAGCAAAATTCAATTCCAATTTTTAAATAGACCACCCTGTATTTATGCGACATATTGTTATGATTTTAATGTCTTTAATGATACGCAAAAAGTTTTCTTTGACTTTCGTTGTTGGCACTTTAATTTAGAAGTTTTCCTCATCAGACAAAAAACACAAGCGTCGTGAACTGTCCAAGGTTTCTCGTCGTTCTAAACGTCTGGGCATTTGTTTTATTTCTTTCAATTTTTGTTTTTGTATTTAAGTTTTTCAAGTTAGTTTGGATAGGTAAACACGGGTGGCCACACACATGCCAGGTCCAAAAGTTCTCAAACTTGTGCAAGTCGCTCACTTACTTGGCGCCTAAGTTTTGCTTAGTCGCACACAAACTTGAATTTGATATATTTTATTTTCAAACGGTGTCATAAATCGAAATTGACAAGTAATTTAATTTGCAAGAATCCGATATTCTATTTGCCGTAATTCAAGATTCAACTGCCTCGCATGTTTTTATGTTGGGAAAATATTGAAATTGATTTTAGTTGCATATGCTGCAAATAGTTTCTTCTCTCTGCCCCTCCACACACCAGTGACAATTTATGGCCAGAGAAATGGCAATGCCCACGCGACTTGGTCAGTTCATTTGCTGACCAACAAGCTGGTCCTTTTGTCGGTGGCTACAGAAATCTATAAATTGTATTTGTAATATATTCATACCTTTTGGCTGACTTCAAAAGCGACAAATTCAAAAACAGAAACTTGTATGGCTACAGGGAAATAGTTTGATAATATTGTTTTTCTTTGGAAAAGATCGATGGGAATTAAAATCAATTACTTTTTATTTAGTTGGTAACTGAAGTTTCCATCCAGCTCGTAGGAGTAGACAATGCCTTACTCAACTATTCCACAAAATGAATTTATGTTCTTCTCTCTTTCTTTAAACCTGCTTAGCTTTACTTTGTTACTTTGGTTTCCATCATCAAATATGTAACTACAATATCAAGAACAAAGAAGCCCCTTCTGGCGCAATGTTGACTTGAATAAAATACAAACCAAAAGCAGCAGCAGAAGTAGTTGAAGTTTTTATTGTAGAAATTATAAGTTGGCACTTGCCAAGCAAAGGAAATATTTATGACGACAAATGGAAAACGTCCAGAACGGTGAAGAAAAGTGAAATCATTCCCCCCAAGACGCTGCCTAATTGAAGGCAATGTAATCAAAGTTGTAAACTGCTAGCGAAGGAAGAAAAATGAGCTGATGCAAGGGGAAAAGTATTGGACAACGTCTGATGACAGAGGACAAGTCAAAGCCAAGACATGACCAAAAGAGACAGCTTTAATTAGTTGAAAAAGAAAAATATGGAAAATAATTAGTTCTCGAAACAAATTAAGTTGGAGCTGTTTTGAATGAGGCATTAATAATAACACTTGTGTACAAAAAAAAAAAAAACATTTCTTATGTAAATCTCCTTCAGCTGGATTGGGGAAAAAAGTACCTTCACAAAATGTCTGTATCTTCAGTATAGGTTCATTCATTATAAACAACTGAGAAAGTCGGTCAAGCCCTACTATATCATACTCTGTACCTGGCGTAGGAGCTGAATGCAGCGCTTCTGCTGCGCTCATCTCTAAGTTTCTCTCTCTTTCTCTCACTCTCTCTCTCTCCCACGTTGTTGAATGAAATGCGGTGTTGGTTGTGAATGCGGGGGAGGGGGCAATCCGCAAATCGATACATATTGCTTATGACTAATTATATCTAGAAGGTACGAATCATCCATCTTGTAGTTGCCATAGGTACCTTGGTTCGGATAATAGTTTTAGTTAAAACGAGAGCGTAAGTTAAAGTCGGCTCTAACCGACTTCGATATACCCGATACTCATGAAAAAACATGTTTAACAGTGTTCCCGCATTCCTTAGTGTGACCATCCAAAAAGTATGCAACATTTTTTTGGGGTGGTAGCGGGGAGGGCTTGGTTCACTTTTTATACCCTTGGAGAGGGTATATTAAAATTGTCCGGATGTTTGTAACGCACAGAAGGAAACATCTCCGACCACATAAAGTATATATATTCTTGATCAGAATGACGAGCTGAGTTGATACAGCCATGTCCGTCTGTCCGTCTATCCGTCTGTCCGTCTGTCCGTCCGTCTGTTTCTATGCTATCTCCTCCGTCAGTTTTAAAGCTATCTGAACCAAACTTTGCACGAAGTCTTTTGGTATAAATACGCTGCACATTTGTCGGAACCGGCCGGATCGGATGACTATAATATAGCTGCCATAGAACGATCGGTTGAAAGTAGTTTTAGTGGAAAAACTTTTGTTTTCTATGCTCGTGCCATAGGAACGATCGGTTGAAAAAGTAGTTTTAGTGAGAAAAACTTTTTTGTTTTCAATGCTATCGCTCCCAAACTTTGTACAGATCAATATTATACTCTGCCACACATTTCTGTCAAGTTTGATTTTAAATCGGATGACTATAGCATATAGCTGCCGTAGGAACGATCGGTCCAAAATGTAGTTCCAGTGAGATAAACTTTTTTGATGAATATATCGTATAGCCATATATCAAACTGGCAGCTTATATCATGCTCCAAGGGTATGGTATTTTTTAGGCGAATCTAATCTAAATGTCACTTGTTCCGTGGAGTAAAAGTGGGCAGCTCCTCGTTGCTTCTCGCAACTAAAGATGCAATTGTGTCCATTAAAATATATATGTATGACTTGGGGTAATTAATACATTTTGCTCGTTTTCGAAATATTTGATATTATTGCAGACGGGTACAGTGTATTTTATCATTTTTGGCTAATTTTGCAAAAAAAAATATTAGGAAAATCGACCAATCCCGACTGTAATATACTCTGTACCTGCGACACAGAATGCTTAGAGTGTTTTTTGCTGCTGCAGCAACACCAGAACGCAACGGAGCTGCAGCGCTGCGACATCGAAATTTCTTTTGCTTATAACTTTACTATCGATTGTTCGACCTTTACCATTCCTTTCGCAGATTGATAAGTAATGTTGATTACTAAATATGTCTAAAAGGTTCAAACCATATATCTTTAAAATTGTGGGAGAAATTACGTTTTTTCAAAATTGCGGGGGCAGGAGGGGGCGTGGCAAAAATTAAAAATAAATTTAATCTGCCTGTGAGTATAAGAAGTTTATGTCCCTTACATGTCAAACTTCTATCTCTTACCATCTCTGAGATCTGTGCGCTCATAGGGACAGTGTTGTATGAGCGGTACTAGTGGGCGTGGTCGCACCGGTCCAAAATTTTGCTCGTTTCTTATTTATGTCACTACTATTAAAAGTTCCAAGTTACAGCCCTCTAACTGGGTCGGTCTAGTTTATGCCAAAATTTTGGACATTCCGGCAACTGTGCTTTGGAGCGTTTTTCCGAGCCGGCTAAACTCAAATTCCAATCTGTGTTTATCAACTTTACATTTGAAAAATTACCTCACAGCTTTCAAGGTCACTTTATGTTTAATTTTGCAACGCTCCCTCCTAACCTGATTGGTAATGGTTGGAAAACCGATAGTCGTGCTATGAGCAAAATAAAATTTTCCGCTGCAGCGCTGCAGCTGCTCAGCGAAATCACCAATTATTGATCCAATTTAAAAGACTTGATATGTATAAATAAAGATTTTTGAATTAGTTTTTCGTATTTTTCTGTGAGTTTAATATCGAAAATAAACTCGATGGTATGTTGAACGTGAACCACGCAACCGAACCGAAACAGCCACAACTGTACTAGTGCTAAAATCCATGCTTTGAACGAAAGCGGTGGTACGAAGGCTCAGTCAAACCGCTGTCGTAATCCTCTGACTATAAATATCGCACAGACGAAAGAAATAGGTTTCAAATTGCGAACTGTTGTTAAAAGATCAAATCGATAAAGAAAATCGCGCTAATAAGGGCCATTGAATCCGATTTTTCGATCATTTCGCCACAGAGAGAATTTTGAAGGACCGGCACTGATAATTTTAGCTTCGATCGCAAATTATGTAGCTTTAATACGACCTAAGATTGCCTCCAACAGCTTTGAGTCGTCGTAATCACTGGCAATCTTATTTCAAGTTTTTGGTGACGATCTAACGACGTTTTTTGCAATTATTTCCACACCTCTTACATAATATGAAAAGCATATTTATATTTTCCACAATTCTTGTCCAGAACTAACTACAAGCGGCCTCAATTGAACAACTGCGACTCTTTCAGTTTGTACAAACGATAATATTCATTTAAATAAACCTTTTAGAAGTGAAAATGCTTTAAATTTTATCACTCTTTGATTTTTGTGATCCTTGTGGCTTTTAGTTATGAAAACATAACTTACACAACTTTGAACCGGCTGCAGCTGGCTAATTAATCATTTTCGTTCAAGTTTTTCGTTCAGCAAATTGATTATTTATTAAGCTCGTTTCAATTTGTCACTCAACTAAGATTCTTTCGGTATATTTCGTGGGAAATTTGTTATATTTTGTCACTCAATTAGTCAATTTATCAGATGCAAACTTTTTTTCTTTGATAACAACTTTTTACACAGACAATTTTTCGTCGTCGTCGGCTCATCTTTCACATCAGCAATGAATATGAGTACGAATACGTTGACAAAGGATTTGGCCAGAAAAGAATTTTGTACTCACCCACATCAGGTAGAAATTCGACGCTGGCATTAGACAAATGCACTTGAAAAAAATCCAGAAAATGCTGGAAGCCCTGTTGCACATGCATCATATCCATGTGAAGTGAAGAAGGAATTAAAACACCCATTCGTTGAGCTGCCTGCAAATGTTGCTGTTGTCGCCCTTGCTGTTGCTGCTCTTGACGTTTCTGATGGCCAGATTCTCGCGCATTACGTGGTTTACTTGATGTTGTTGCTGATGTGCTCAAAATTGAATTGCTGGTGAGTGTGGATGTTGGTGCTGTCGCTGCTATTGTCGCTGTGCCTGCGGAAGTCCACGTAGCCGCAGCTGTTGCAGCAGCATCAGTCGTTGTCTTGGTCACAAGGACATCCAAGAAAGTGGGTGGGGCAGCTGGCCGGTTGGAGCTGAGGGCAAAGGAGGCGACGTTATGGGAATGGTGAAAGAAGAAGGCTGTCAACAGCAGAAATAATTTAGCAATCTGACAGATTGTTAACTTCATTTATGTTGCGTATTTTTGTTGTTGTTGCGGTTGCTTTCCGGTTGTTGTTGCTGTTGCTATTCGCCCACCACTGCAAAGAGCTATGAAGGCCCCCTTTTCAATATTCTCACTTCACAGTTTACATTTTGTTGCCGTTGTTGCTGCTGTTGCCTCTATTGTTGCAGGTGTTGGTGTTGTTGTTATTGTTAATGAACTTTGACAATGCTTTGTCTGAATTTGCCATAATTGCGTTTCTATTGCTTGCAAATTGCAGTTGCCTGAAAAGAGAAGGACATACAAGCAAATATACATAGAGATTGGGGCGGAAAAAGAAATTGCAACTCTCATTAAAAGTTTTCAAGCTGTTTGTAACTTATATTGAGTTCTAGTTGATTTGAGTTTGTAGTTTTGTGTTCACTTTAAAAAGCTGATAATTGTTGGAAATCAATCAAACATTTGGAAAATTGAAGAGAAACCCGGAAATATTGAATTTGATTTAAGCTGTTAAGATGTTGAGTCTGTGTTCTCATTTGATCGAAATTTGAAATACTGACCAATAAAATGTGCCCTTAAGAGATGGAAACAAGCAACAAAAAACCGCGATATCAGCTACCTCATTTGACAAAACCCATTATTTATTTTACACATATTTAGATTCCTCAAAGAAGATTTGGTTCACGGATTGTCTAGCAATTGTCTTTTAACAACATTGACCATTTGGGTATCACTCGCAAAAAAAAGGTATGCAAAACAGGTTCTTAAAAAAATGTATTTCCTCAGTTTTCGTTTGATCTCTGATTGATATTGGTGAATAGTATTTAGCTGTATCTACGAAAACCATAGTTGAATACTTTTGTACTAAATTGTATTTATAATTTTTTTCGGTGTTAACCACCATATTTGGGGGTGCCACAGAAACCTCTTCCAACCAAATTACAATTCTTAGGTGCAAAAGAAATTTCTTTTGGTTGGTTTCAAACCTCCCGTGTTTTGTAAGAAGATTTAGCAAAATTCACCACCCAAACAATTTTAACAAGCAAAATAAATTTTGGAAATGTAAGCAACATTATTTTCTACGATAGATTGCATCAAACGAATAAATTATTTAATTAGGAAAAACAACCAAAGTCTTTTATGTTAATCTGAACCAACCACATCAGTGGCGCCGTTTAGCGATTGTGGCGCCATCTGGTTGGCAGCCAGCGGATTAAGGGCTGGCAAGTTATACCTCATGTTTGGCGCCAACAAATTTTTAAGCCTTGCATTTTATTTATGGATAATAAGACTTAAATTCACTTCAACTGGATCAACTGGTGCTCTAACTAGATTTTCTAATAAGAAAATGAAATCTCTCGAAGTTCTGTGGAACCGACGATTTTTCGAGAGATTTACAAAACAACCGTCAGCACCCCCGAATATTGCTTCTAACAGTATACAATTTATTGCCAAAAGTTGGAGTCTTTTGCTTATTCCTATTACTTCCTATTTTATAGCAAAAAACTGTCTCTCTCTCTCTCTGCATGAACGCGTCGATCTCACAGACTATAAGAGGTAGAGGTAGTTATCTTCAGATTTGATTTGAAAAATTTCTCTTCCTTCTCCACCTAACCGCGCCAAACTATCAGAGATACAATTTTTAAGTTTGAACCTAGTGACTTAGGCTAATGTCAGAGTGCGCGCGAGAACGGATGCGATAATATTGGGCGGGAACGAGCGACAAACCACTGCAGCCTTTTTTTAATGCAATCGCTCAAAAGGTTTCAGGGTGAGGGCGGAGCGATAATCGAGAGTAAGCGATAAAGCGAAAACCTGCTTTCTTGCTTGAACTCGCTCAGATCACACGTAATTTTTGCTGCATTCTTAGCTTGTTTTATTGGTATATCATGCATATTATTAATATTAATTTTTGACACGGCAATATGGGATAAATAGCAAAATTTGACCAACGATTCTGCAATCTACTGCTAATATTTAATCAAGCATCGAAATTTACATCCGCAAGTAATTCGAGCTTAAGGTTGCAAAAAGTGCGTTTTTGATCCTTTTTAGACGCGATTTGTTGGGAAGCTATAGTTTTGTTTTGGCTCCCTTTAATACTTTCGTAAATTACTAATTCTTAACTTTAAAAAAAATATTCCAAAGATTTTTTTACCGAAGATATACCATTTTGAATATACAGTCTCGATAATAATGGAATATAACAAAATTGTCTGCTGCCCAAAGGTATGCCCTGTGGAAACTTTACAGTTTACGGCTTATCCTACAGGTCTGATATTTGGCATAGACCTTCGTTTAGTTATGCAGGCGCGCACTAAGAAAAAAATTTGGAAAATTGTTCTCCGCAGTGTGTGAAAAGGCCAATTAAATGTTTGATTGAACATAACGGATGTTGCGCTCAGGCAATGTTGTGGAATGAGTTGATTTGAGAGAGCGCGAGAGAGTGAGAGCGTGCTGTGTGTGTTCTTTTTTTTACAAATAACAACCAAAAAATCAAATAGCGAACAGCCTTATCCGATTGAATTGAATCTTATGGCACCGTATTTAACAAAAAAGTAGTTAAAATTTCACAAAGCTTAGTACTCAGACAAACTAAACCGTTCGCTAGCTAAATTGACAACTTATTCCGATGGGTTACCCAGCGGACGATGCAGTGTGACTGTTCAACGCCAAAACACCACCCTTCATCAAAATACCACCAAATGTGAAACGGTCATACTGCGCTGATTTTCTTGCATTTAAATTTAGTTAATTGTTTTTGCAAATATTTAGAGATTTTTGTAGGATATATGGAATGCAGAAGTCATGGGCAATGCAAAATCTTACCATTGGTTTCAAATTATGCCAATCGACGATTTTTGTCGAGCTTTTGCTGCTGACATTCCGACGGGTGGGTGTCGGAAAAATTACAAACAATTTTTTCTGCTACCACCCCATCGGAATTGAATCAGCTGTTTGTGCCTGTCAAGTTAGCGGCACTACGAGATTTCCGATGGGTATGAACGGAAATTTTAGTTTGTCTGAGTTCGACCGAGCGTAGGAGGCCTGTCGGAATTTTACGAAAGCTTTCCGACACCCTTTTTTTATATGGAGTTGACACCCAGCTAAATCGATTTAGTTTGTCTGAGTACTAAGCTTAAAAGCCAAAAAATCGATCATTGCTGTGAACTGTCTCTGTTGTTATTAGTGGTGGTACGTGATCTCAACGATATTATCAGGATAGTGATGGCACAGTGTTGCCAAAACAGCTTATTTTTCAATTTAGCCTTTGCAGTCCAGAGGGCAGCGGGAATTGTGACCTTTTTTTATTAAAATATATATTTATTGCTTCTGCTTTTAAAAAAGAAAAGTCAAATTTGCGTCTTATTTTTCTATTTTTAAGAAATTAAGTTTCCCTGTTTTGGTTGCCGGATAATAAAGACACATAGGTACACATGTTCAAATAGTTACATTCTCTCATACTGTGTTGATTTACATAAATTGATCAGAAAAAAATATTCTGGAGATCTAATATTAAACAAATGAATTTAGTGCCTATAAAGAAAAATGTCCCTTGACAATTAATTCCTTACATAGTCCTTTGAATACCCTATAGTCTGTTCAGCATTCACAAAACAGGAAGGAAAAAATGTTTAATTCTGGAATTTCCGCGCGACTTGAAAATTTGGTTGTGTCGGGATGGGATAGAATTTAATATCAGCCCACAGCATTTTCCACGCCTTTACTTAATCCTCTTTTCCCAAATTTTGAAGTTATGTGCAAACGTAGCGAGACATAAAGCCAGCGTAATGTTGATGGCCGGATTGATTTATTTAAATCAACCGTAAACTCGAAACTGCCCAAAAATTAAGCTAATGAAGCCAATGATATTAAAAAGAATTTGCGTTTTAACAAATAGATTAAATGCAAACTTATTTTCTCTTTCTGTTTTTGAATCTAGATTTTTGGTTTCTGCTCTGTTCAGGTAACCTCTAATGATTTCGACATTCTTCATCCTCATTGATTTGAAAACATGTACTGACATTTTTATATTTTCATGAGACGGTGTCACACTTAAAATTTGAATAAAACAACTGCTGAAAACATTAAATTGATTGTTATAATTACACCGAAATTGAAAATATTTTGTCCTTTGTATAAGACACCTGAGACATTGCTGAGAGACAGATGCTCTACTATGCCTAGTCTTGTTATGTGAGTTCCACAAACTAATTTGACATTTTCAAATACTTGATTATTGATTTTACGTATTTAAAATTAACTTTTTCATATGTTAATTTGATAAATTAGGTGAATTCCCTATTTGCTTATAAAATTTTCACCAATTTTTATTTTTGCTTTGATTATATATTCCTTTTTCTTATTATCACCTTAATTTTGAAAAATTTCTCTTCTTTTTTTTCTTTTTTATAATTGAAATAAACTAGAGTCCATTAACTTTCACTGCTTGACGTAAATCAAACTCATAATCAATCTACGAGCAAGAACACTTGAATTTTTTGTTTAAAAAAAGAGGCCTTAGTGTTCAAAGAGCTATACAATTTTATCCGTCGCTCTCCGAATGCTCGAACGGATATTTTCTTTTTTCCTCCCCATTCTCTCTCGAGACTAACCTCCTGTGCTGTTCTCGAGGGGAAATAATTTTGACGCACTCCTATAAAAAATGGCGAGTTTCCGGGTGTTTATTTTCTGTGTTCTGGACGGCGTGCTCGTATTGCGTATCGTAGTTTCGTGGTGGCAGAAGGCAACTGTGCAGCTCTTATTTCGCATCAAATCGATATGGAGGAAACAAACGGCGGAAGTTTAACCGCGGAAACTTGGGCAAAGGACGTACTAAACAGTCTCAATGACGCCCGCAGTTCGGACATCTCGGCGGTTGGCCGACGTTGCTCCGAGGAGGCAACAGTGAGACCACCAACCCGGTCTCATTTACCACCTCACCGGACTTTCGGCACGTCCGACTTCTCCTTGTTGGAGGTCAAAACCGCTGAAAGAAGACCCGTGGCTGCGTGGGGTGGGCGTGTCTGTCAACTACCCGGAGGATTTGACGGAAAACCACAGTTTTAGAAACGATAATTTCTAATCTCTACGTAGCGCAGCAATAGCCAATCCTGATGTTCAGATACTCCAGCCGCCTTCCTGGAGAGCACATTTCTGCGATGCACACAAACAACTACACCCCTTTTCATCCTCCCGCACGATTCTTCGCCCAACACCTTCACGATGTGCACGGGCTCACAGACTGTTTCCTGTTGAGCCCTTACACTTTAAATTTTGTTTGTAAAAAATCACACTGCCCTGCGTTTCTGTTCGCCCGGGATGGGCACTCTAAATTTTGTGCTATATATTGTTTCCCGACAGGCCTTCCTGTCGCTTTTTTTTTTTACTTGCTAAGATTATTTCAAAACGTGCACGCGGACAAAGTCCCGGCGGGTTCAGCTAGTAACTAAAATAAAGCAATGCAACTCGCTTGCGCTCACAATAACCATAAAAAACAAAGTTTGCGATCTCTGAGATGCACTCTCTACTACTCTCCTATGGATTTATGGATTTAACCCAGAAAAAATGGTTCTCTTGTATTCGAGCTAATCAATTGAAATATTTAAAATTTAAAATGCCTTTTAATAAAATTTGAAATTATGATGCTTTAATTGAAAGCCGAAGTATGTTTATGCAATATCGACTGCAGGACATCTGAGATATGACACTTTTGCATTAACAAGAAAATCACCCAGTAAAACGATATTGAGACATATTTTGATCTCACGTGAAAAGTATAGGAGATATCAATATGAAAATTTGGACAAAATAGCACAACGTATATTTCTGCATCATTCAGTCAAATAAATCGTATTTTTTGAGTTATGCCAGTCTTGAAGTAAGTGAGCTATATATTAAAATACGCCAAATGTTTATTTATTTTGCATACCATAATAAGAACCGAACAAAAACACCAAAGATATTCAAGTGCGCCGAAACATTTATTGAAATAAACTTTTAAAATAAGAAGCAGGCCCATCAAAAGAGGTAAATTCTAAATTGTGAGAAGCATGTCAAGCCGCACAAAAATATATTCAGTGGATAAAGTTAAGTCACTATTAGCTTGCGAATTCAAAGCCATAGGAACCACATTACTTGGTACAGGGTATTTTGCAGTCAGGGCACTCTACTGCAACACTCTTGCTTTTCATAAGAAAATTGCTTTTACACATCCGGTCACCTTCTCCACCAAAAGGCGCTAGCAGTGATGTAACTAGCCATGAAAAACCTTCTCCAACCTTGCCGTTCGGATTCGGCGTTAAACTGTAGGACCCTTTCTCTTGTGCGAAAAATTTAAAGCACACAAGCCAAGAGATTGAGGGAAGCTTGGCTTTGGTCCCTTTGGGGGCGGCTGGTATAGCCAATTTTACATGTTTATATATTTGATACGCCAATCAATAGTGAAGACGGGAAAGCATTTGCTTTCTTTAGAAAATAACTTTTACGCATCCGGTCACCTTCACCAGCTATTGGCGCCAGCTGTGAAGTAACTAGCCATGAAAACCTGTAAACTGTAGGTCCCTTTCTTTTGTGCGAAAAATCATAAGCTCACATGCCAACAGATTGAGGGAAGCTTGGCTTGGTCCTTTGGTAGCCCCAAAGCCAATTTTACATTTCCAAAATCACTCAAATATCTTATTAGAAAAACTGTTCATAATTTTTTGAGTTCCCGAGTAACGGGTTATCGAAGTCTCACAGGGCCGACTTTAACTTGCGCTCTCGTTTTCCATCAAATCATCATCATCTCAATACAATTTCCAATGTGCACGCAGACACCTGATGTCCTTTGTACACATTTCGAGCTTCCTTCAAGCTGTGATATCCGGCATTTACAATTTCCATGGCACACACACACACGTACACACACTGGGGGTCGGCCCACTCATACTGTCGGAAATTTTCATTTAAAAAATGTGAACAAATTAATTAAATTAAAATTTCAAATTAGTTGAAAAGTTGAGCAAACGCCCACCAATACACGCCCACTTGTACAGCGAGATAGGCGGACGACCCCACACACACACACACACTCATTCATACTGTCACGCAGGCGCTGCCGTAGATGCTGTTATTCTTGTTGCTGGTTGACAGCATTTTCATGCACGTTTAAGCACTTACACACACACGCACACACGCACTTACTCACGCACGCACACATCCATCCTAACGAAAAGGAAATGCCAATCCTTGCATAATTCAGGGCGCAAATTTTGAGCTCGCCCGCTTTTTGTCGGTATAAAAACTGAATTGCCATAAAATTGATTGCGCCTAAATAAATATATATAAAATATAAGCGCACATAGATATGTATGTACAATGTACATCTTTACATACAACTCTTTGACTTTGTTTACTTGTGCGTTGCGCATCAGTTGCTTGGTGTTTCTTTTGATTACCCAATTTGAGGCGCCCTTTCCCCCCACTTTTTAGAGCCATTTAAAGCCCAGAGTTCAGACGGACTTTTGTCTATTCCTGGATTTATTTCGTCTCCTCTCTCTTTCCTCCTCTTTGACTTCATGCTTGATTACCTGCGTAAAGCATTCGTGCGGCAATATTTCATTTCATCAACCTGACAATCCAAACTTTCATTTGGGTATTAAAAAAAATTTGGTTTTTGAAGTTCACCTTATGGCAGGCCTATATCCAGAGGACCATTGTCATCCGATTGCCCGGAAATGATTGATCGTTCTGTTTGGTTGTCAATGGGCCAAAGTAAATAATTTACTCCGGAGTCGTTGTCGAGAGTGTGGAGTTGGTGGGTGTGTGGCCGGCAGGCAAAGGACGCCAATTGCCCCACAATGGAAAGGCAGCTTTGCTTTCGCTGGAGGCCAATTGTCAAAAGTGTGAAGGTTAAACGAGGGGCACACGGTTGTTGGTTACCCAGCTTATACTCTTGTGTATTTGGTATGAGGCGGCCTTTGTGTATTTATGATGAATTAGCTTTGCCTTATGAGTGAATGCTGAATATATCATTCAGTACAAGTTGAGCTCCACATAAGCATAATCGATGAGATATTTTTAGATTTTTTGTTAAGTTTATAAATAAATATTTATGCAATTGGCTTTTAGGCTTTAACCCTGTACTGCCCATGACCGACTGTAGACCTTCTAATTTTAAAATGTCCCTTCGAGAAGTTAGATAGTGGAATATTTATATTGCCCTCAAAGCCCTACAATGGGAAACATATAAATTTTTTTTTATGTATTTTAGTCCGATATGACTAATATAAATTAAATATGGTTGTATGTATTCCGGCTCGATTTAAGTACTGACCTACATCTAAAATTAGAAAGGTCGCCAAATCACAATTGTAAATTTGATATGTTGAAAAATGTCAAAACGGTAATCATTCTTAATGTTTCTTACTAATATAATTAATGTGAAAGTTCATACTACTGTGGGTAACAAATACTGGAAATTTGTTTATAAATCCAAAAAATCTTTATTCATCAATTTAGCAAACGTTGACGGTTATTAGGGAGGAATTAACATTAAAATATGAGAATACTTATAAAAACACAATGTCAGCCTTGTAAGTGCGACACTTGAAGCATAAAAAAAGATTGTAGCCGACAAATTAGCGGTAAAATGAAATATGCGTGTCTACTTGCAACTGCAAATCTCCGGCGCTTGTCCATTATTCGAGTGTGCTAGTGGGCGTGTGTGTGTAATCTTTCTTGTAATATCTGCACAACAACAATGAAATTTGTTATATTTCGCTTAACTAAGCACGCAAATTATGGAATTAACAAGGTGAAGCCGTCCGGCGCTGCTGAGGGCCAATGTATGTACGCCAAGCCTCACCTTATTAATTCCACCATGAGCACGATATGACAAAGTGAGACAGAGTTAGACAGAGTGCTACGCAAAAGCCACAACTGGCAATGGCCTTCACATAAACATTTTATTTTACAAACATTTTTGCATGTTCTTCCCACTTACCCCCAGAGAAATCTAGCACGAATCGGCGAGACTAAAATCGGCTGATTTTTTAGGACGAAAACTGATTGCTCTCTCTCTCTGAGTGTATGTGTGTGTGTATTTTCTGCACTTACTTTAATTTCTTTTCAGCATTGTTTGTCATTAATTTCAATAACACACGCCCTTATGTTTTCTATATCATGAGAAAACAGTTCCCTGAAAATGCTGGAAAATCCAAACTTATCAAGAATCAAAACGCAAATGAGATCACTTCGTAAATTGTCAATGCACAGTGTTGCCAGCATTTAATTTCTAAGTTGTGCAAATTTAGCAAAGCGAGAAGGAAACATTTCCACCCTTAAAAAAAATTTTTATTTTTTTTTCCCCACCACCCCCCGTGTTTTTTTGCCCTTCCCCCTGTGTCCGTTTGCCCCCCCGCGTGCCCGCCCCCCTCGGTATGAACGCGTCGATCTCAGAGATGGTAAAGATAGAGGTTTGACATGTATGGGACAAATGCTTCTTTATCTGTACGCTGATCAAGTTTGTTTCAAATTTGCCCGCCCCTCCCGCCCCGCAATTTGGAAAAACGTTATATCTCCCAGTTTTGAAGATAGACGATTTGTACTTTTAGAGATAGTTAGTAATTAGCAAATGAATCGATTTGCCGAAGAATATAAAATCGGATGAACGGTTCAGAAGTTATGAGCAAAAATGCGAAAAAAACCCCCCACCCCCCACCCTCCCTAAAAAATGTCGCATACTTTTCGGATGGTCACCCCAGAACAGGAGCCTGTTAAAATTTTTTCATGAGTAACGGTTTTATCGAAGTCGGTTAGAGCCGACTTTAACTTACGCTCTCGTTCTCAATTGTACAGGGTATATTGAAGTCGGGCTACTCGACTGCAACGGTCTTACTTGTTTTTGCATGCAAAATAACAATTAATAATACTATCAAGAAAAGGTATGTTTACTTAATTGTGAATATAGCGTTTATTTTTCATCCGATTTTGATGACCAAGGGCAAAAAATGTTCGTAAGAGATTACTCAATCCTGTCAATATCTGAGACTTGAGCAATTGTTATGGTAAGATTGAAAAAAACTTAATGAAAGGCAGCAAAAAATTAAAAATTATCAAAATTTTTTCAAAAATCCAGCTTTGAAGTGCTATAACTTCGTCATTTATGATTGGATTTTAAACAATTGTAGTTTTTTGAAGAAATAATTTTATTATCTTTAATTTTTGTTCCATATCGGTTGACTTAAACCAGAGAAAATGGCGTTTTAGTAGACCTACCTTTTTTCAAAACACTAAAATTGAAAATTTAGATATATATTTTAAAAACCGTTCTACTTTCCACATATCTGAGAGCAGATTTAAATTCAGCGTGAAATTTTACTTAAGGATCAACTATTTAGAAGCCGGGATCAAAAAATTGTTGCATAGTGTTATCAAACAATTTTCGCTCCGTCAAAATTTCCAGCGTTTGAGTACCTAGTTTCAAAGCTACATATATGACTGTTTAGTACCAATACTTTCCAGGCACTTCGTAGTTTTGCCAGCCCATTAGGAATAGTGCGGCGCTTAATAAATAAGCAGCCAACTTTAGTTAATAAATTCATAAGTATGTAAAATGTTCATTGTACATTAGGCTGAACATAATCATATCAGAATTATGTTCAATATACGTTAGGCCGGACTTTTCTCCATACGGGTTTTTAAAATGTGAAGTTCTTTTTGTTTGATGGCCTCGACAAGGCGTTAAAAGATCAATTTTCCCCTTAACCTGTAATAGACTATTTCCATTATGATATATACCATACATATTTCGAAATGTGGGGAAGTGGGGGGTTGTGATCATAGTTTTGTTTTTCGAACATAACTTCGCCAAAAACCAATATTTTTTCGTTCTGTATATTTTGTTTTGTAGTAGGTAACTTCTTTCAACTTATCACTTCCTTATCACAAGTTTGAAATAATAAAATTTTGGGTTTTTTTTATTTCATATTGAAAAAAAAGTGATTTTTTGAAATTTCGAAAATTTGTGGGGGGTTGTGAGCCACCCATCTAAAAGTTCAAAATTCGTGTTCTCAAGCCATTATTCTTCATTAAATGAAAAAATGAACAATTTTTCTCATATTCTGAATTAATGAATCAATGAAGAGTGAAAAGTGATTGACGGCATGTTGTTTTCTTTCTTTCTTGTTTTCTTTTATATATGAGCACTTTTTGCTTGTGGCTGTTCTTTTGTTTGCCTTTTTCAATGTTTTTTTTACTTCTTTGGAGAGTTTTTCCTTTGTTTTATAGCGCGTCATTGCAATATTCTCTTTGAAAGTCAAAACCGACTTTTTGTCAAAGTGGCTCACAACCCCCCATATCTCACTATTTTTTGGAGACGTCACATAACCAAAAAGAAGTTGTTACAAAAAAAAAACATATTTCTATCAAAAAGGCAATTGACCAAAGATATTTCCCCCATACTTAAATTTGTCATTACGAAAAAAAAAATTTTGTATAATATTCACACGTCAAAAATGAAAAAAAAAACTTTTTTTGAAAAAAAAAAATCGAGTTCTGGTTCACGAACTTAAAGAAGGTGTAGACTGATAGGTTGCTTGCCAAAAGTTAGGTATTAAAAAGGGAGACACATGACAAAAACAAACAATTTAAATGTATTTTCTTTTGTGGCCAATATTCGAGTGTCTCAAAACCCCAGCGGCTCAGAACCCCCCATTCTCCCCTACATTAATTTTTTTGATCGTTTCCATAGCAAATGTAGTAGTAGTAGTAGTAGTATTTCCATAGCAAAAGTAAATATTTTGTTAGAAATAAAATAAAAAAACATTTTTTTTCATGCCCTTACTGAGATTCGAACACAGGTCTTGTTTATTTCTAGTCTCAGGTCTTAACCTCTACGCCATTTCTGTTAACATAATTTATCCAGCTAAATGCTTCCATGAAAGAAATGTGAAAACCTACGGGATGAATGGACACTAGACCGGACTTTTCTCCATACGATTTTCAACATGTGACGATCTTTGCACATCATGGCTCAAAAAATTCTGTATATTTTATAGAAAATATATCGAAAATCCAAAATCAGATATTTTGAGGTTTGATGGCCTCGAGAAGGCTTTAAATTTTCCTATTTCTCCTTGATTTATCATTGATTTGTTAATGTAGACAGAGACCTTTTACAAAAGTGTCGAACATATAAAATAAGTATTTCATGATAAATTAAATGTTCAATGGTGTTGTGACAAGCACTCTGGACTTTCAATCCGGGGAACCGAGTTAAATTCTCGGTAGAAGCTTAACATTTTTTTCTTATAAAAATCTAAATTTTTAGTAAACACACTGTTTATATAATCTACAAGTCCATAGTTAAATATGCCATTAATATTTTTCCTTGACAATACATTTGTGTAGTTTAAAGCAGAGCTGTTAAATTACGATTATGATTAGTAATCAATTAGATTATATATTAAAAAGAATTGTAAGGATTATATAATCCTCTTGGTTAAAAATATTTGATTAGTAATTGATTACTTTAAGAAATAAGAAAAAATACACGGGATTATTGAGGATTACCAAAAAGTAATCAAAAATATTCAAAAAAATAATTCGACTATTTTTCAAGAATTTATTTGATTATTTTTGATTATTTTCATAACAAGGCATAGCCAGATTTGTGGGCCTCAATGCTATTAATTTTTAAAGTGTGCAGTTTTAAAGTACATCAACAGAATGTAATATTGCGATATTTTGTATACTTTTATACTCTGTACCTAGAGTAAGAGCTGAGAGAAGTGCTGCTGCTGCGCTCATCTCTAAGTTTCTCTCTTTCCCCCTCTCTCTCTCTCTCTCTCTAAGATTGTGCGGTGTTGGTTGTGAGAGGGTGGGTTGGGGTGGCGGGTGGTAATTTACTTATTTGATCATAACTTTAAAACCGCACATCCGATCTTTATGAATTTTTCGGCAGATACACATTGCTAATGACTAACTATTTTTAGAAGAAACAAAAAAAAAAAACTTGTTCTGCCTGCAAGTATAAGAAGCATTTGTCCCATACATGTCAAACCTATATCTCTTACCATCTCTGAGATCATTTTGTTCATACGGACGAACGGACAAACGGACGGACATGGCTACATCGACTCGGCTGTTGATGCTGATCAAGAATGTATATACTTTATAGGGTCGGAAATGATTCTTTCTCCTTGTTACATACTTTTGCACAAATTGATATATGTACTCTATGTACCTTCGGTACAGAGTATAATTACTTTTCATATAAGGCAGGTACGGCCTATAGTGGAAATAGGCTATTACAAAAGTGTCGAACCAAATAAATTAAATATTTCATATTAAATTAAATGTTCTATGGTGTGATGACTTTGAATCCGAAGACCCGAGTTCAAATCTTGTACATTTTTTGAGGATATATGGAATGCAGAAGTCATGGGCAATGCAAAATCTTACCGTCGGTTTCAAATTATGCCGCTGACATTCCACATATTCCCGAATGTATCCATAGAGCGTAAGTGAGAGCGAAAATCTGACCAATTTCTGACAAAAGCGGTGTCGACTTCTTATTTGGGTTTAGATTGTCATGAAGAAGGGGAAATAGGCGGGTTTAAGGTACTGGTCCTATACTGTATTACTTAGTACTAAGTACTATTACTTAGGTATTTTATTCAGATAACCCTTAAAATGAGAGGGGGAATTCCTTACAAACCGTCAGGCGGACTCATTTCGTCAGTTATTTTTTATTTATTTTGCAAAGGGATTAAAAATTGAGGTTACTAAAATATTGCTACACAGAAAAGTTGCTTTAAAATTGAGTCAAGTAAATATTTTTTTTCTGCTTCAGACTTTTTATAGCTGGTGGCTTCGTCGGCCCTTTAACCTCCTTAAAATTGCATTTTGATAACTGGAAATACATTGGGTGCAAAAAATCGCATTCTTTTGTTACAGCACTTTCAAACGACAAAATTCCTTTTAATTTTATGAAACTTTATGAGCAGCATAATAAAGTTGGAAGCTTGTGGGCAAGAGGATTCACAACAACTACAGCGGCACCAGCATTCAGCATTGATGCTGACAACGCGGCTCGATGTTTATAAAAATAAACATATTAAAAACTTTCAAGGATACCAGGGATAAACGTTGCCAGAGTATGGGCTAAAGGATAAAGGGATGATGGGATGAATATGGGGCTGAAAAGCTTTTGTATGTTCTAGTTGATAGATCTTAACTCGCTGTTGCCCTCACGTTTCACTGCTGCTGCCTGCCTATTTTGGTGCTGTTATTGAGCTTTAGCTCTCGCGTCCTTTCTTAAGGGTAATATTATTAGGCACACACACACACGCAGGCACTATAGGAAATTTTACCATATTTCAGGCGACTATCTTCACATTTAAGCAATGCTTTTGGATCTTGGAGACTACAAATCTAAACAAAATTTGGTATGGCTTTTTTAAGATGACTTAAGAATACCCGCAATTACGGGGACTCCATGATTAAATTTTACCGGTCAAAGCTACTAACTTATTGTACATACCACAGGAATTAGATTCCATCGAAAATAAGTGATAGATCCGATTGATTCTGGGCAATTGTAAATCGCAGCATTTCTGGTATGCAGAATCTGTTACTTTGAGCACTTTTTAAGACGAATTTAGGCCCCAAAAAATGTGAAAATTCCTATAGTGGAATGTCTTTATTTTTGGTTGACGGCTTTTGGTCTGCTTCCAGCCATAACATCATCAGCGACAGACGCATCCTTGTAAATTTATAACCACTTGTTTTCTCGCTTATTTACATACATATTGACACAAAGCAAATGACAATAAGTGTGTGTGTGCGTGAGTGTGTGTATGAATCTTTAATACGCATACATATGCATTGGTCCATGACAGGCTTGAGGTCTAAGCGAGAGAGTTCAACAACAGCCTCGGCATATTCACAAAAACTAACAATGTACGGCAAGTGTGGGATGATGGGTGGTGTGAGGAAAACAAGCACCACTTAGGGCCATACACACACACACACATTCCTAAGGGCCTGTTAGCCGTGGCGGTGTCTGTGTCGCCTGTGTGCGTCTTATTTATCATATGTTTTGGCTTAGCAACGCACTTGGTATCCATTCTTTGGGCTGCCTTCACCATCCTGATAAAGATCTTTAAGTTGAACTTTAGTTCTAATGCGCTTTGATCTTCTTTAAGAAATTATTCAATCTTGTGTGTGCGCGATAAATTTCCATTTTGGCTGTCCTGTAGTAGCTCATGGAAATTGCGACTTGATCTGCCCCGAGTAACCATAAATTGTCACACATTGCCTCTGCCCATTGCCCCCCTCCAGCTCTTGTTCCAGGTTTTTTGTTTATTATCGCTTGCTTCTTTTTTTCGATTTCCTTCTCCATTTTTTTCTGTTGCTGAGATGTGTATGCGCCCATAGGCGGGGCGTTGTTACTGGGTGTAATAACTCAATTATGTGGTTGCTCTGGTTACATTGACAAATGCTTTCGTTCTTGAGTGCCATGGCTTGGCATGCCCAAGAGGCTTCTTGTGCTAATCGCGTGTCCCACTACTTGTGCAAGGTCTTCTCCATTTTCTTAGTATCAACATTTGCACATGAACTAACGCAATTCCAGTTCAGCACTAATTTCATTTAAAAATGGCAGAAGCTGGCGGAATTTGCAGCGGCGACGGATAAACCCAACCGTCGTTGCCCGCATTTGGGTTCGTTGGTGGCGGCAATCCAAAGGCATTTTGGGTTGTATTGATTAGGGTTAGAAGGGCAACAGATGAATGGAAAGGGAAAGGAAAATGTATAAAAGTAAATTTACAGGAATTTTACTTTGGGATTAGGCTAAATACTTGGTTTAACCATTTAAACTATTTTCCACACATCCGTAATTTGTCAATGTAACCAGAGCAGCCACATAATTGAATTAAATTCTAATTGAACCATTTGCCGTTGTGAATAGCGTTATAAATATAAGTAGGGGAGAGTGGGGGGTTTTGAGCCACGTGAATATTGGACACAAAAAACAAATGAATTACAACTTTTTGTTTATGTCAAGTGCCTATCTTCTTATTACCCAACTTTTGGCAAGCAACCTATCAGTCAACACGTTCTTAAGTTTGTGCACCAGAACTCGACTTTTTTTTCAAAAAAAAGTTTTTTATTTTAATTTTGACTTGTGAATATAAATTAAGATTTTTTTCGTACCGCCAAAAGTAAGTATGAAGGAAACATCTTTGGTCAATTGCCTTTTTGATAGAAATATGAATTTAAAGAAAAAGAATTAACTTTTGGTTATGTAACGTCAACCAAAGTGAGATATGGGGGTTGTGAGCCACTTTGCCAAAAAGTCGGTTTTGACTTCCGAAGAGAATACTGCAATGATGCTCAACAAAACAGAGAAAAAAACTCTCCAAAGAAGTAAAAACATTAAAGAAGGCAAACAAAACAACAGCCACCAGCAAAAAGTGCTCGTATATAAAAGAAAACAAGCCTGATGCCGTCAATCAATTTTCACTTTTCATCGATATTTCTTCAATCAGACTATGAGAAAAATTGTTAATTTTTTCATTTAATAAAGAATAATTGCTTAAAATAACGAATTTCAAATTTTTGAATGGGTTGCTCACAACCCCCACAAATTTTCAAAAAATCCCTTTTTTTTCAATATGAAATAAAAAAACCCCAAAAGTATATTTTTTAAAACATAATAATGAGGAAAGTTTGGAGGAAACGAAAAATATGGATTTTTGGCAAAGTTATGTTCGAAAAACAAAACTTTGATCACAACCCCCCACTCTGTCAGTGGCGTACGCAGAATTTTTTCAGGGGGAGTTTTGGAGAAAAAAAATTTTTGTGGGGGCGGGTGCGGTGTACATTTCAAAGGCGAAAAGCAAAGGCTCTACTTTCATTATTTTTTGGATAGTATTACAATTTTGGAGTTACCTATAAAATTCAACTGCACTTTATTTCCTGCCTAATTTTCAAACAATTTTTTGTTCAACATGAATTCCAAAATATATAAACTAACTGAGTGTTCATTTTTATCATCAAGCTAAACGAAATTCTGAAATTTAAGGTTGAGCACAAATGTCTTTGACCGTCTAAAAAATTTTCAAAACGCGGGGCAGACACAGTGATGAGCAAAGCAAATAGTTTGTTTCAGTGTTTCTGAGGTGGACCAACAAGAATTAACAAAAGTCTAGTGCGATTTTCTTTCAAAAACTCAATTCTACACACAAAACATAGAAAGGCTATATTTCGAAAATTTATTAAAATCCACATTTCACAAGCGGTTTCCGTAAACCAGACTGTATACATAAAATTTTTCAACAAATTTTGTCAACGAATCGATTGCGGTGTCTAATTCGTCCGATTTCGATTACGGTTATAGTTATATTTTATGGAAAACGGGAATGGGATGCTTGTCCGATTGCTGCACAAGTAAAAAAAGATTTGGGCCAATATAAATGCCTTGACTCAAACTGAAATTAATATGGGGTTTAGTCCCTGCTTTGGAAGTAAAATTGAAACAAAAAAAGAGCCACGCAGGAAAATTTTTTAAAAAACCCGTGGGAAGGGTTTTTAAAAAAAAAAACTTCGAAATTTTTAATTTTTTTTTTTGAAATTGAATCAATTTTACCAATTAAATAATGAAAATTTGATACAAAAAATCATGCGATTTTTGTATTTAGAAAAATATAAGAAAATAATAAACAAGAACCCAAAAAATATTATAAAAATTTGTTTTTTTCTTTTATTAAAAAAAGGAGACCCCCCCAAAAAGTTTTTATTCGGTCTTACTTCATTTCTTCTTTTGAGGACTTATTTCATTCTAAAATTTTATTTAGGAAATAATGCCCCCAAAAAAGGAAATAACGCCCCAAATTTTATCAAACAGGGTGGAATTTGTTTTGGCTGCAGGCAATAAGTCCCCAATGAAATAAGTCCCCAAACGATAAAATGAAATAAGGCCCCAAATTTGGGGTGTTATTTCATATGAAATAATACCCCAATTTCAAAATGAAATAGCACCCCAATTTTTGTAAATATTTTTAAATTTGGATTTTTAGTAAGAAATAGTGAAAATTTGATACAAAAATCGCGCGATTTTTTTGTTTCAAATTTTCGCCTGCGGCGCTAAGATTGATACATTTTTTTATTATAAATTAAATTTAAGCTTGTATAAAATTTTCTGTTCTTTTACGTAAATCAAACTTCCAGTCTACGCAGAGTCCAACAATTTTTCTGCACTCCATAATTTTAACTTTCATTTTTATGTCTACTTCGCACAATGCAAATCACTAAACTGATCAACATACTCTAAAGCTTATCACTGAACTATTTTTAAAACGTTACTTTTCACACCTGTACAAAAATTCTGCGCATCAAATACTTAGTCTAAGAACACCTGCAGATAAGAAAATTAAGCGTTATTAAAGTTCTTGGATTTTTTTCACATTTTATCAAAAATAAGAAAATGAAATAAGATCCTAAAAAAATCATATTAAAAATTGACGTCTTATTTCCTGATAAAAATGAAATAAGGCCCCAAAAAATTGTTTTGCGGTCTTATTTCATTTCTTCTTTGGGGACTTATTTCATTTTGAAATTTTATTTAGGAAATAATGCCCGCCCAAAAAAATGAAATAACACCCCAAATTTGAGAAAAGTTTTTTTTATATAAATTTTTGGGGCCTTATTTTTATTTTCGCAGCGTACTTTTGTATTCTATATAAAAATTGTAATGTTCTTTGTTTATTCAAGGAGAAAGTAGGGGGGTGAAATTGTTGTTAATTTGGGTCAAATTTACTCATTTGTCTTTAGATCTTCTTTCGTAGCAGATTTTGCTTAAATATTCCATGTCGGCCAGGGGGGGGGTGTTTAGCCCCCAAAACCCCCCACTGCGTACGCCACTGCACTCTCCCCTATATCAGTACTTGTAGCGCTAAAAAGCGCTTGTCGGACTCTGGTGGTCCCGACAATATGTTAAGACTTCAAGCTAAGTTGGTGGAAATGGTCAGAGGATACAGCTTAAAAACAGCTATATATAAACTACTTTGTTCTTATCGGGGGTGCCACAGAAACCTCTTCCAACCAAATTCCAACCGACTTCCAATTCTTAGGTGCCACAGAAATTTCTTTTGGTTGGTTTTGTTAGGAGATTTTGCAAAGCGGATTAAGGGATGGAAACTAACTCCTCATGTTTGGCGCCAACAAATTTTTAAATTTAGCATTATATTGGTGGAGAATGCGACTTAAAATTGAATTATTATTTAAAATTCATCATATAAAATATAACACAATCAAAAAATTTCAGTTAATCATTAAATTAACCTACATCTAAAATAAGGGAAATTTTTCGGCGAGAGATTCAGCCCTGTATTTAGAGAACATCAATTGGAGCATCTGGTACCCAACTAGATTTTCTAACTAGAAAATGAAATCTCTAAGAAGTTCTGTGGCACCAACGAATTTTTTTACTAACCAACCGTCGGCAAAATGTCTAGAGATTTATAAGACGATATGGAGATATTACGGATTGATTTTGTGGTCGATATATCAAGAAGGAAAAAACTCAATTCATTTTGATTTTTACCTGAAAAAAATTTACTTTTCAAAACAATCATTTTATCCTTAACTTGGGTGTCTTTAAATTGTTTAAATGTTTGTATCGCATAGAAGGAAGCATCTGCAACCACATAAAGTATACTAGTTACCCAGAGTGCGTTGGTACGCCCCATTCGAATTTTAAGGTATTGAGCTGCACTGTCTATTTTTACTGCACGCTGCTAATATGCCGAATCCGACCGGATCGGATGAGTATATCTTATAGCTGCCATGGGAACTATTGGTCGGCCAATAGGTCTTACAGAGAAAAACTTTTTTGTTTTCAATGCGAGCGTACACAAACTCGGTCATATATATGCTAAACTCTGGAGCAATACTATAGCCGCACCTTGTATTTTCAGTGTACGCATAGAAAGAGTAGAGAGTAGAAAAACTTTTGCGATTACCGTTTGAAAGAGCGTTAAAAATGAGAGGAAATTAAATGACAAACATCAACACTCGTTTAATAATTAACCGTTATGTTTCATTTCGTTTTGTAGTGGTGCACTACTATAGCCGCACAATATTATTTCTTATTCTGTGTTTGCTCGCGGCGAACTTTTTTGGCGTACACTTGGTTGAGTAACTATTTGTAATAAATTCGTAAATAAGCCAAGTGGGCCAGTGCTGTCAGATGTCAATGCAAATTTCTGGCGCTTAAATGTAGGAATTGCTCGTTTCGTGAAATTGTCTAAAATATTGATCGCTCCGACAAAGTTATGCGAAATTTTGTAAAAACCGAATTGAATATGGAAAAAAACCGAGAAGGCCAAGCTAGCTTCCGTCTTTGCCGAAGTTTTTATACCCCCTTGAAATTGTTTTAATCACATCAGAGTTTAGGACCACAGCATTAAAACAAAGATTATTTTTTCTAAATACCCCCCAAAAACCCACTTTTCGACCCGATAGTTTCTATGGCAGCTATAAGATATAGTCATCCGATTTTGACAAAAACTTCCAAATCTGTGTAAAAGCGTATAATATTAATAATTGCTGAAGTGAGACACGTTAACATTAAAAACAAAAAAGTTTTTCTCACAAAGACCCACTTTTCAACCGATAGTTCCTATGGCAGCTATAAGATATAGTCATCCGATCCGGTCGGTTCCGACATATTAGCAGTGTGCAGTAAAAGGCTCTGTGCAAAGTTTCAGCTCGATAGCTTTAAAACTCAGAGACTAGTTTGCGTAGAAACAGACAGACAGACAGACGGACGACAAAGCTCAATCGACTCAGCTCGTCACCTGATCAAGAATATATATAGTTTTATAGGGTCGAAATGAATATTTCTACAAAAAAACGTTGGTAAATGTAACTTTTTCATTAGTAAATTCACCAATTTACGTCTTTGATTTTCGCCCAACAGTTTTTCCATTTAATAGCAAAATGTCTGCACTTTTGATTTTTGTATATTTTGTATATAAGGAAAAATCAAATTACTGCGCACTGCTGCGCTGGTTGCTGAATAATTTTTGTTATTCCGAAAAACTTTAAAAATTAAATTAACTTGTATTTATGAATTGAAAAAACTTTACTTACTCTGTCATGATTCGAACTCGAGTTTCCCTTGCACTGAAATTCGATGTGACTGACGTTCTAGACGACTGAGGCTACGCCCCCGCTTTGTCTGAGTCAAGGCATCTAAGCTGACTTATAGTGAATGGGACTCTGATGTGTGTAGAAAATGTTTGCATAATTGCCTGCTTGCAATTCTCAACATCTAATTCCACACTCCGGCCATATATATAGCGCAAATACGAAATTTGCGGTACCGAAAAATCAAAAGTGTTAGCATTTTGAAATCAAAGGGACACATAGTTTATTTTAAATGACTTTTGTCTTGATTATACGTTGAAATTGTTAATATCCACAAGAAAAATCATTAAATCAACAATTTTTTTAGTCAAAAACGAAAAATGTTACATTTACAATTTTTTTGTGTGTATGCGTTGCAAACTTCTGGGCAAAATTATAATACCCTTTGCAAGGAGTATAAAAACGTAGGACGTAAGCCGAAGATAAGTCAGCGAGACCAGCGCCAAAATTGAGTGCTCCCAGCAATTTATTAAAGACCGCTAGTGCGTTAGCGGTGAATGTGGCCTACAAAAGTGCCTCGCTGAGCCGTTACCAAGGCCTTTAATGAAATCTGCAAAAATAGTGCTACGAATATTTAAGGTGGCAGCAAGGTTACTGGATCACCATAAAGAAGCCAGGATGAGATTCGCCAGAGATAAAATAAGTACTGACTGGTCAAAAATAAAAAGTTTTTATGGAGCAATGCAAATATTAATTTATCTTTCTTGATCATTTTCTCGGATGGGAAACAGTTTAATTTGGACGGTCCTGATGGGTTTTCGCACTATTGAGGGATTTGAGGAAGAAACACCTGTAATTTTCTATGAGAAGTTTTGGAGGAGGATCATTAATGGTTTGGGCTGCGTTCTGCGAGTGCGAATGATTGCAGCTGGCATTTCCAAACACTCATATCAACTCAATGGAGTACGAGGACATTTTTCAAATGAATTTATTGCCTTTTCTCTGCGGTCGAAAGCGTCTAAAGCTCATTTTTCCAAAAGGACAACGCATAAATGCACGGTTTGAATGCAATAATGCTCGGTTTTTGAGTGGCCCATGTGCTCCCCGGACATGAATCCGATAGAAAACCATGGGCCGTTGCGGTCCGAAGGATTTATGCTCAAAGCTCTAAGTACAATAGTACTAAGGACCTCAAATTAGCAATAATTAAGGTATGAAAAGAACTGTCCCTTAGAGATTTAAAAACCTCGTAGACAGTATGCCGAATAGGATCCATGAGTTAATTAATGTTAAAGGAGGTTACACTCATTATTAAAGTGAATAAAAACATATTAATTAGTTTACATTTTTCTCTATTTATTTAATTTTGTATGAATATAGCTATGTACTACTCAAAAAAACAAAAATGAAACATAACGGTTAATTTTTGCAATCTTAGATGTTGATAATTGTCATTTATTTTTACTCATTTCAATGCTCTTTCAAACGGTAACAACAAGTTTTTCTAACTCTTATCTTTCTATGCGTACACTGAAAAAACAAAGGTGACCGGCTATAGTATTGCTCAGAGTTTAGCCTGAAGCTGTGATATTTCAATACATTTGCAGGGGTATAAAAACTTCGGCACCGACGAAGTTAGCTTGACCTTCTCATTAATTACTTTCCTCTTACTTAGCTCCTTATCTAAAGGTTACATTTCTTTGTAACTGTTTTTGTTCTAAAAATAAAAATTTCCAAAAATGCAGATATAAGAATTACGATTGAATTTAAAATGTAAGAACGTTTAAGCGCTTTATGAATATGAACGATCATATATGATTGCACTAGTTTATATGGGAAAATTACAAAAATTTACATTTATGGCAGCTTGAAAAAATTAATATAAATTTTTATTTCAACCGAACCCTTTTCTGCTTTCATTTTTCATTGGGTGGGTTTCCGACTGCGGAGCCTTTTGACTACGAACCGGTTTGCAGCCCTGGAATTAACATATGAATTCATATTAGATTCACCCATGGTTCTTAAATGGCTTTTGCAAATAAGTCATAGGTGAGTCATCGAGGAATTTTTTCAGAGTTTATAGATATTGTGAATATAAATGTTAATTTTAAGTTTGAGATCGATATCTTGAAAATTGTGTTAGTAACTCAACATTGCTTACCGTAGGGGCGGAAACAAACTTGATCTGCAAGCAAAGCTTTGTCCTTTTCTACAGTACCGAAATTTAAGATCGTTTAAAAAAAATTAAACTATTTAAGTCAATTGTTAAAAATATACGTTGTGATATCGCAGAGAAAGCTGAGATGGCAGGAGATGATTTAGATGGAAATTTATGGAAGAACTTATTCGCAAATCCCATCAGTTTGTTTAGCTGCTCAATGCGCCCAAATGTTACAAAAAAAAGTCAGTCTAAAGCATGGTGGCAAGGTTGGGTTATTGAATTAATACAAATAAAACTTTGATTCAAGTCAAGGTTGGCCTTCAAAACAATAACACAAACGGAAAACAAACAAAACTCATTAATGTCAATTGGCATGGGCGGCAATCAAAAGCACAAAACACAAAGGCCAACCAACAGCGCACAATATAAACAACAAACAAAAGTAACGGCAAAACTTTTGGCTTACAATTACAACACTCAAAGGCAAATCAACAATAACAAGAACAACAACAGCAGCAGCAATAACAAAAATAACTAATAGTAAAAATGTGGACAAGATTTCCCTCAGCAGACGCTTTCAAGTTCATGTTTTGCGACTAATTTCTGCACAAACAAAAACGAATCGGGGCAAAGAAAACAACCCGCCTACACAACCCCCACACACTCACGCGCACAGTTACTGGGCCAACAGCTGTAACGGTAATAAACAACAGGGAAATTCGTTCTCTCTTCCTTTTGCTCCTTTCAATGTCGGTTGTCATGTTGCGCAAGAGATTTTTGTCGCCAAAAAGCAGGCAAAAAAAAACAGAAATTGGTATGAAGATAAAACACGGCCGACAACACAAAGCGAAAACTAAGTGCGTGAATGCTGAAAATTTGTGCGCAAGGCTGCAAGCGTTACATGTGTCACTCACTCACGCACACACATAAGCTACTGCAAACAAATAGAAAATAGGAAAGAGTTACCAACTTGTATGGTTTACACTTGCGGCTAATACAAACGGATCAACGTTCATTTCAACTGGTTTTAAGCAAGCTTTACATGCGCCACAACAACTTACACAAATGGAATGAAAACCATTACAGAAATATTATAAGGAACGCGCAATTAAACCAAGGCAAATGTGTGGGTACTTGAAAAGCAAACCCTTTGGCAAGCAACTTTTGGTAAGGGCAAACCAGATTATGTGAAGAATATCTTCCTGGAAACCAAGCGTGCGATTTGCGTGGTCAATTCCTGACATCAAATAACAAAGTGCAGCTTATTCCTTATTAGAACAAGACAGATTCAAAATAAATTTCTCAACGGAGGTGTTTGTACATATTTGCGTATATCTACCTAATGATGGTCTGTTGATTGTAGCGGATAAATCGGGTAAATCTGTCAATCAATTTAAAAATATTAAAAATTTGCAAAAATTCGTATATGAGTTCGGATTGACATGAAGACGGGTAAATGGGAGGTGTGTATGAATCGGACCACAAAATCGCGAAATTTGCTAAATTTTCTAATGAGTTTATATTATTATGATAACGGGGCAATAGACGGATGGTGAAGATCAAAAGGTCAAAAATCTCGAATTCTGCTAGATGAAGATTTGAAAGGTGTCCATTGTGCATTTTGAGAAAATGTAGTCGCATTACTCGTTAGCCATTCGATTTTCGATAGTTTCTACTCGATAATCGATCATTTTTTGGCTAGTTTTTTAGAGTTGACGAAGTGGTCATCACTACTAAGCGCGCGCCAAATGGCAAAAATTTGAAATTTGCCTAAATTGAATTAAATTGAAATTAATTTATACTTTTTAATAACTTACCAATAATATCAATGATAACACAATGAATTGCAGAAACTAGAGACTTCCAATGTAGTTGCAATTGGACTCAAGAGACCACAAGCCTTCTAGTCTGGCCACCGAAATAATTCAAGCATTTACAGAGAAGAATTTGACATAGATGAGTTTTAAACCCTTACCAACATTAGAGTTTATGTTTCTAGCAGCGCAATAAATTTAAATTGAATATCTTTGTTTCATTTGTTACCTTGTTGCCAGCCATTTTGTAAATTGTTAAAATGCAAATGCAGAAGCAACACAATGAGGACAGGATTCTGCATTTTCAGAGATGACGATAACTTTTTTGAAAATGTGCTTCAGTGAGGAAGCCATATAAAAACAGAATGGCAAATGTCTTGACCGCCACGCCGGCAAATTCGAAATGGCACCAATCGCAAAGCAGGCAAAATCACTGCCAGCAGTCTACGAAATCGAAGGATCTATTAGGCCAATAGCCCCACAAATTGTCTCTTGTGATGTGGCATACCGATTGTGATCAAACTGCTGATCCGTGTCGACCATGATGAAAAAACCATCCACACGCGCTGCCAACACCAATTAGGAACGGTATCACCACAATGGCCAACATGGCGACATTAATCCGGACGGAGCAACGAATAAATAATGCAAGAGAGTACAGTGAGGAGGCTAATTATTTAATAATGGCGATGAAGCCGAATTTTTTCAACGATTCAGATTGACAAATTCAGCACGTCACATAATTCTTGCTAGGACTAGACATAAACTGGCTCTGCGATCCCATGCAAGTGGTAGCTTCCTCATCATTGTGGGTGACTTCTTCATTCATTATTGCAGCAGCAATAGAATTAAGAAAACCAAAAAAACAAAGCTGATTCGTTTGGCACTGTCTGGTCACACTATGGCAGCGATAGCAATCCATGTCAATATCGGGCGAACCTGCCGGTAAGTCTCGTTAAAAAACTAATGACTTACCGGCAGGTTATTCCGACCGGCAAATTTGACTGGCCGGTGCACCTTTTGGGGAGCAAAATTTTCTTGTTTTCTATCTTAAAGATCTATAGCCATAATAAAAACTGAGTTTAATTATAAGTTTATCTGACCACATATCAGCCATTTGGAGGAAAATCTGCCCTTAAGTTTTGTAAATGATTTTTTTAATTATTTTGAATAAGTATTTAATCCTGTTTGACTATATACACCTCTGTTGACCCAATCAAAATTTGCGGTTTTGAAAATTTTCGTATCCCATGAGGTATCTGTTTGAGGCTAAACTAAGTCTCCATAATGTCTTAAATTAATTTTCTATTGACACAAAACGGCGACCCTAACCTTGAACCAATAAATTTGGGTTTTAAATTAATTTTAGGGTATTATAAAAATTACTTTGGTAAAATTAGAAACGAGAGCGTAAGTTAAAGTCGGCTCTAAACGTCTTCGATATAACCGTTTCTCATGGAAAGGAATATTTGATAGTGTTCCTGTGTTTCTGAGGTGGGACATCCGAAAAGTATGCAACATTGTTTAACTCGGCTATTTATTATCCGATCTGATGAAAATATTGGGGACTATAGATATTTCGAATATAAATGTAAAGAACTCATAAAAATTGTGAGAGTCATTCAACATTTTTTATTGTGGGGCGGAGGTGGGCGTGAAAACAAAATCTAAACAAATTTGCTCTGCGTTCAGGCAAAAGGAGTCTACATTTTAAATTTGGTTGCTCTAGCTCTTCAAGTCTCTAAGATCTAGGTGTTCATACAGACGGACGGACGAACGGACAGACTGACTATATCGATTGGGCTGTTCTTGCTGATCAAGAATATTTATACTTTAAATGGTCGGAAATGATTCCTGTTACATACATTTTCACCACTTTAAAAAGTTTTTAAGAATGATATGCAAAATATTTTGTTATGTGATTAAGGATAGTATTTAAACAATTAGACATGTGATTTTCCGATGTGGCAAAAAAAACCTTCCCGAAGTGTGCAAAATGGCGGGTTAGGGTGGGTTCAAGGACAAACATTTGCCTGTCGATCTGTATGAAATTCCCTTGTAATCTCTATAGGGCAAATAAATGAAAAAATTATTCTCCAATTTGGAAAGTTGGACGCTTCCAAGGTCTGGAAATGGAGGGCGTAGATGGGTTCAAGTTATTTTACGGTCAATCACTATGACATAGGGTTCGTCAGCTCCAGCCACCAAAGTCGGGAAGTGGGATGATCAAGGTCAAAGCTTCTTTTCATTCGATTGACTAAAAACTGCTTTTAAGCAAAGTACGCGTAATAATTGCAAACCTATTTCCCCCGATTTTGTAAAATCCACCCAGAATGAAAATGGCCAAATTTTTCGTTTGCTTGACTTGAAACCCATACTGATATCGTCTTTAGCGGCTTCACTGGCACTCGCACATTTTATTTAATTAATTGTTTGAATTTATTTAATAGTTTCTGCTTCTGAAAATAACAAGAGAGACAGTTCTTGTTGTTTGACTCATTTGCATGATAAATGTTTCAATATTGAATTAGGCGCCTAATTTTGCCTTAAGCTTGCAAAGATTTCTCGTGAATGTTGCATATACTCAGATGTGCTGTCTTACTTTTGTCCCAACTATTTGCCTAAAGCAAAATTTAATTTAAAAAAAAAAAAAAAAACGAAATTATTTTCTTTCACATTATTTGCACGAAGTTATGGAAATATTATATTCTTCTGCAGAACTTTCCGTGTTTGCCAGCGCCATCGCATTCATCATTAAAATTCACAAAATAAAATTCTGGAGAGGCTCTTGGCCAGACAGATGAAAAAACGTCCTATATTCAGCATCAACAAAAACAAATTTATAAATAAATAAATTATGTTGAAGTGAAAATCACTTGAGGCCAGTAAACTGTAAGGAAAACATGCCTTTGGGCATATACGGATCTATATTCATTCATGGTTACCTTTATGTATGTACTTAGTACATCTATATAAATCTGGCTCGGGGGTTTTTGCTTTTGAGCGTTAAAAGCAATTTGCATATATACGAAAGCTGCCAACGTTCGCTACTTAACATTTTTATTCGCATTTTATTTGATTTGCGTTTAGTCGGAGTATTCTTCTACGTACTTAGTTTGTATGTGTGTGTGCGTGTTAGCCGTATTGCCTACTTTGGGGCAAACCTCGGCACTTAAATCGTGTAAAGGTAATAAAGAAGTAAAAAAAGTGAAAACACAAACCAAAGTCAGCAGGGCAAAGTCAACCAATTCGTTATGTGAGAGTCGCTTTGGTTTTCTTCATGGCAGCAGGTCGATATGTATATATATATTTTATATAAATTGTATACAAGTACATATGACGAGAATTCTCGCATGTAAGATGATAAATGATTTACGACCATTGGCTGGGAATGTCAGCCAATTAAATTAATTGTGTAGAGCCGGCAACATATTTATGTATACACATAAAAATTCGACTCACTGAGATGGTTTTGTATGGATTGCCAAGGAAAATATATTGAAATAATGATAATAAATAAGGACAATAGAGCTCCTTATAGTACCAGTTCACCAGGTTTTATGGAGATTCCTTATTAGGGTTGATACCTCGTAAAAGACATTAAAGAAAGTTTTCTGAATGTCTTTAAAATATCGTCTACGTTTGCAAAACATCGCAAAAACTAGCAAAATACTTCCTGAGGTAGCGAGGCGGCTATGTGTCAAATCGCTGCACCCGATGCGTGGAAAGCTTTTCGCGTTCTTATCATCCAATATCATTCAATACATTTTTTTACGAATTTGCTACGACTTCAACAGAATGAATATACTACTTCTGAAAATGGATTTTGTTGGTCAGTAGTCTTCCTAGTATTGATCAATAAACTCTTGAAAAGTGTTATATAATTAACCCCCCCCTCCCCCCTCATAATTGTGAGATAGAGTCAAGCCATATATGAATGGAAAGGTAATTTAGCTGCCCACGATCGCTTCAAACATTGTTTAAAAATCGGTTTAGTAGTTTTGATTCAACGACCAAATATATTTCAAAAAATTCAATTTTTTGCTAAATAATGCAAGAAATTTAATTTTTAAACGCCTAGAAAAAATATTAAAAAATCCAAAAAAATTATTTTCATTTTTTCTACTTAAGAACCGCATTTTAACAAAGACAATAAGGTATTGGTGAGGAAAATTCGTGTAACACGTACCGATGATGGATCAAATTGAGTACTTTGTGTGTTCACAAAAACTAAACGTGTATTTTTCTTCGTCTTTTGGTCACTTTATGAAGTTAGCGAAAAGCCAGAACAAATATAATAATCAAGAACCGAACAAAAGTCGAAGCAAACGGAAATTAATTTTTGAATAATCCAAAAAATACCACATTTTTTTGCACTAAATTGCGCACAGCTCCTGTGTTTGTTCATACATTTTGATAATCGTTATCTGGTTTTCTTCGTAGAAGTGCAATTCATTAGTAGAATAAATAGAAATCATTTTTTTGGATTTTTTTTATATTTGTTCCAGGAGTTCAAAAATGAAATTTCTCGCATTTTCGAGCAAAAATCGATTTTTTTGAAATATTTTTGGTTATTTTATTCAAACTACTAATCCGATTTAAAAAACAATGTTTTACGCAATCACTAACAGTTCATTTCCCTTTCGATTCATATCTTGCTTGACTCTATCTGACAATTAAGAAGAGAGATATGGCTTAAATCATAAGAGCACCTACCACAAAAATGAAATAAAAATCATATTTCAAAAATGGAGCCATGAAAAAATTTTTGAAATCTATTTTTGAGATCACCATTCAAACTAGACTAAAAAAAAATTTCAGTAGAAATGGGTCTTTTTGGCTGTAAACTAGTGTTATTTAATGTTGAAAAATATATTTAAAGAAACATTGAAGAAAAATTCAGGCACAGCTGCCCCCACCTTTTCGGAAAGCTGGCTACGCCCTTGATCTCAGACCACATAAAATATATATGGGCGTTTCCACAGAATGGTCTACCGAGATTGAAAAATATTGATTTTTTAAAATGATTTTTCTCACATAACGTTGAAAACAAAAGTCAAAATAAACACTAATACGTACACTCAGGGAAAAATTGCATAGTAAAAACTAATACAACCATATTTAATTTTACTATGACATTTTTGTATTTAAATCAAATAATTTTCTCTTTGATTTTAATATAAACACATTTAATAACTAAATTTTCTTTGCCCTTTATATATGAATAATCGGCGGAATTCGAACTTGAGAATTACAAGTGGTCTCATGTTTTTAGGCAGATGGTAAATTCTGTTCTATACAAGTAGTGTTCTAGGCGCTTTGCCACCAGCGCGCGGAATAGAGAGACGGCATTTCAGTTGTGTTCAGACCAATGGCTCCGAGTTCGAATCCCACAGTAAGTAAGCATTTTTAAATTTAATCTCTTATATGAATCATTGCACTTCAGAGCCCAACTGGTTGGTAGTGGCTCCAATGGGATTCCTGCTCTTGATTCAGGACAAACTAAATAAATATAAAAAGTTAATAAAAAAAAAATAATTTAATTTTTTCATATTTAAACTAAAATTTTTTCATATTTAAAAAAATTAAAGTGTAAAACACTTTATATTTACGAATTCCATATTTAACGCTAAATCAATGGTGAAAATATTAAATTCAAAGTGTAAATATTAAAATTTCAGTGCATTTTTCCCTCTGTGTAAGTTAGCTTTTTTTTAAGATGTCGCGTGCTTAATGTCGCGTTCTTCATAATTTTAAAGCTTATAAAAACAAAACTAATGTAAATAATTGAACATGAATGCACTCAATAAAAAACTGCATTATTCCCCTTTATTGAAAAGTTAACTGCTTCAAAATTTTAATTCAACTTTCGCAGATTTATGAATTTTTTAGATGCAGTCGAAAACGACTTCCATTTTTGTCGCGTGATAAATCCCATGATTTTTTAACGTATATCTTAATCGTCGAATCAACTAAACCTACCCTTTGCACCAAATATACTGCCTCCAAAATTCTAACAAAAAATAGATACAAAATCAAAAATTCGTTTTGTCTTCTATATTTTTCTGCACTTGAAAGGCGTACGAGTGTCGCATTCGCGACTGTGGAAATGCCCATATATATTAATGATCAGCACGACGAGCTGAGCAGACTTAACTTAGTCCGTCCGTTTATCTGTCCGTCTGTCGGCCCATGAGTAACGGGTATATACAGTGGCATAGCGAGGGGGGGGGGGGGGGGGCGGGCCGCCCCGGGCGGCAATTTTTTAGGGGCGGCAATTTCTGGTGGCGCCGAGTTTCAGGGGCTGCAAGTTTTTGGGGCGGCAAAATAATTAAAAAATATATATTAATTATTCTTTTATTCTCGAGGCGGGGGAGACCTCGATTAAGATGGGATGACCAGGTTCGGGCAGACCTTGCTAAGCTTGGTTTGACCAATTGGTCCCAGCTCGCACGGAGCAGAAGCGACTGGCGGACATTGTTGGCAGCGGCCGAGACCGTCGAACGGTTGTGATGCATGCATCGGGCCAATCAAGAAGAAGAAGAAATTAATACATAGTGGTATTCCTGAAGGTTATTTGGAATCCGCTGTTATTTCAACATGTGGAACGTTGCAAGATTCTGCACTTCAAGATCTAGTAAAATAATTAATTTTTCTTGAGTGCATTTTTGAAAGCTTTCGAGTCTGTTTAAAGGGATTAAAGATCAGTGGTCTACAATGGACGGAGTCAAATATGCTGCAGTTTTTAGACCTTGTGTTTGACTTAATCAAAGATGTTGGGGATACCATATATTTCACTATTTCATTCTGCTTCTTCCTATCAAGCCCTTCCAATATATTGATTACGTTATCAAGGGCGTATACAGGGGGGCGCTGATTTGTAGTATGCTTTGCAAATTTCTTATGAAACAATAATTTAAAAAATAACAACATTTTCCATATTAAAAAACATAAATTTCTACCTTTGAGCAAAATTAGAAAGTTGTTTTCAGATATACCATTCAATCAATACAGAATGAGTTGTATAATCCTTTGTTACATGCAAAAAACACAAATTTATAGTGCCAATTATTTAAGACCAATTTACAAACACCAAATAATATTTTCACGTTAATTCGTCATAGTTCGCGATCCATCTTTTTCGCGATATTTTCCGAATTTTTGCGGTTTACAATACCATAGTGGACTACTTTCGATTTCTTAGGTCATAATGGCGCCCAATGAGCAGGACCATCTCATGTTCTCTTTCTTTGCCACTGAAATCGAACGGATTGACTTCCACAGTTTAGGTTATGTTATGTTTCCAAAAAAATTAGTCCAACTCGTCCAATAATATCAGCCACCAGTTAAATCCTCTGCAGGCAGACTACAATGAAAGCTAATTCGAAACGCATTTGATATCAAACCAAAAAACTATGGTCGACCTGGAAATAAATTTTGTTTCGGTCCATCGAAGTCAATTTTTATTTAAATTTTGGTTAAGGAGGTATGTGAAAACGATTTCGCGGCATTTGCGAAAAAATTTTCGCCTGCGGCGCTATGATAGTTCTATTATAGCTATTTTATAAAAAAAAATACCCCTTGAAAAAATTAGGTCTTTGTCATCCCTAATCAAAATCCTGCGGGTTTCCCCCTTATGTTTTAGGGGAATTTGTAGGATAGTTTTTTGTTTGGTTGTTTTTGTAAGTTTTAATACAAGAATAGGCATCACTTTATTTTTTTGTTATAAATTAAAAATATTTTTTTTTTTTTGCTGTTCAAAATTCGTCCCAAGTTTGACTTCAAATGGTGCATTTTTTTGTTGCTTTTTATACCCTGTACCCATTGAAAATGGGTAAAAGGGATCATGAAGTTGTGCAAATGTATGTAACAGGGAGAAGGAACCATTTCCGACCCTATAAAGTATATATATTCTTGATCAGCATCAACAGCCGAGTCGATTTAGCCATGTCCGTCTGTCCGTCTGTCCGTCCGTCTGTCTGTATGAACGCGTCGATCTCAGAGATGGTAAAAGATAGAGGTTTGACATGTATGGGACAAATGCTTCTTTTATCTGTACGCTGATCAAGTTTGTTTCAAATTTTGGCCACGCCCCCTCCCGCCCCCGCAATTTGGAAAAAACGTTATATCTCCCACAGTTTTGAAGATAGACGATTCGTACTTTCGGGAGATAGTTAGTAATTAGCAAAATGAATCGATTTGCCGAAGAAATGATAAAAATCGGATGAACGGTTCAGAAGTTATGAGCAAAAATGCGAACCAAGCCCCCTTGCTACCACCCCACCCACCCTAAAAAATGTTGCATACTTTTCGGATGGTCACCCTAAGGAAAGCAGGAGCACTGTTAAACATGTTTTTTCATGAGTAACGGGTTTATCGAAGTCGGTTAGAGCCGACTTTAACTTACGCTCTCGTTGTCATTTGTACAGGGTATATTGAAGTCGGGCTACTCGACTGCAACGGTCTTACTTGTTATACCCTTGGAGAGGGTATATTAAAATTGTCCAGATGTTTGTAACGCACAGAAGGAAGCATCTCCGACCACATAAAGTATATATATTCTTGATCAGCGTGACGAGCTGAGTTGATATAGCCATGTCCGTCCGTCTGTCCGTCTGTCCGTCCGTCCGTCTGTTTCTATGCTATCTCCTCCGTCAGTTTTAAAGCTATCGTAAACAAACTTTGCACGAAGTGTTTTGGTACAAATACGCTGCACATTTGTCGGAACCCGCTGGATAGGATGACTATAGCATATAGCTGCCATAGGAACGATCGGTTGAAAAAGTAGTTCTGGTGAGAAAAAATTTTTTCTTTGCAATGGTAGCGTCTTTATACTTTCCAGTTATGAATATTATCTGTTTCAACATTATTTTGTAGAGTTTGATCAAAATCGGATGAAAATATCGTATAGCTGCCATACTAAAAACTGGCAGGCATATATCATGCTGAAGTTTGCTTCCCTCTATTTTTTGTTTACTTTAATCTGTTTGTTACAAATACACACATAACAAAAAACAAGTGAGAAAGTCGGTCGAGCCCAACTATAATATTTTCTGTACCTGGAGTACTGAGCTGAATGAGAGCTGAATTTTAAAAAAAACTTGTTTGAAAACGCAAAGAGTTTTTCCAATTCTGTTTTTATACTCTGTACCAAAGGTACACAGAGTATATTAAGTTTGTGCTAAAGAATGGGAGATGAAATCATACCTATAAAGTATATATTTTTTTGATCAGCATCAACAGTCAAGTCGATATAGCCATGTCCGTCTGTTCGTCCGTCGGTCTGTCCGTCCGTCTGTCGATCCCGCCGTATGAACGAACAGATCTCAGAGATGGTAGAGGTTTGACATGTATGGGACAAACGCTTCTTATACCTGTGGGCAGATCAAGAAAGAGAAAGAGAGAGAGAGAGAGAGGGAGAAACTTAGAGATGAGCGCAGCAGCAGGACTGCATTCAGCTCCTACTCCAGGTACAGAGTATATTATAGTCGGGCTTGACCGACTTTCTCACTTGTTTGAAGTATTATTGTCTAGATGAAAGTCTATTCTGTGGTCAGCGGTTCTGCTTTAAACGGTTCATTGTTGTTCCCTGCCGGATAATAAGCCGCCATAATAAGCATTGATTTATTTGCTGTCATATCATTTCTAATGATCAAAGTGTCTAGGTGGGAGAGTTTGTCTAATAGGCTGTTTTCGTATTTGCTAAATTTGATGTGTTCTTTAATTCGTATGGCAGTGCCGGCTTTTCTACACTTCAATTGGTGCATTTTTATCTTAAAAGCCTCTTTCCCACAATATCAAATGAGCCACCGACATTTTTTATCGTTTTTTAACGTCTTTTAAGTCTTTTAGTGCCGATTTCTCTTCTTTCAGATAGCTGCTATGTGTTAGATAAACTTAGAATTTACTCTGTTATTTGTGAGTGTATGAGACAGATAACTTTCCCGTTCGGATTCGGCGTTAAACTGTAGGTCCCTTTCTCTTGTGCGAAAATTTTAAGGCACACACGCCAAGAGATTGTGAGATGCTTGGCTTGGCCCCGTTGGAGGAGCTGTATAGCCAATTTTACAATTACATGAGACAGATACGTCTATCTGGAACATGTGAAATCGGCCCTTAGTCTATTAGCATTTTGCTAAAAGAAATCACCGATCTTATTTACTTACGTTGAAGATATAATAGAATAGAAGCCTATGCTTTGTAGAATATATTTTGGAATAATACTCATATTCTCTTTAGCATATATATCCCGGCTCTAATAAAAATCAATATGCCTAATTTCCAGGGAGTGCCACAAAGTCGCTTTCGACTATTCCCATCAGTTGAGAAGCTTTGTAAGTTGTCCTCAATTCATTCGAAAATTATATAATTGCGGTGTCATTAATTTTTCATCGTTTTGGGCTTCTGTCATTAAGTTCTGCCATAATTAAAGTCACGCATGCGAGTTCAATTAACTCATTAAAATGCTCGGTAAGCCACATCCAAAAACTTACACATTCACTGGGCATAAAAAGCCAGAAGAGGGAAATATTAATGGGCGACGGAGAGGGCAAGGCGAGGGCAAGGAAGAGACTAAGCCAGAGCGCCGCCAAAAAGTCATAAACTTGTCACACACTTTGTAATCTTAAAATGCGGTCGGGTGTCATCTCTTCATCATCCTCTTCCACTTGGCTGGATGCCACGAGGAGTGCGTGCAGATTTCCGCAAAGAAAACGCGAAAAGAAAGCACCAACCAAGTGAGCGAAATTCATTATGGCGGCCTGGGAAAGCACTTGATGTGTTTGCTTTCTTTGGCTGACTGCCAGCTAAAAATATTATGGTATTTGGTGTATTTACATTATTTGCTGCAATTTGTCAATGTCGCGCTCTCAAATTAATTAATGAAAACTCAACCGGTAACTAAATGAAAAGTTTTAACTCGAAATTTCACACATGAATCGTGTGATTTTCAATTTGAATGCAAATGTGTTACGTGGGCACGAACCCAATGGCGTGGTCCAATGCGGCAGCCAAGTTGGAGTTGGTCATTAGTCTCAATTTTCACAGCCATATGCTGTGGAAAAGCATTGTGGTCTAATGCGCTCACAAGTGCCCCCTCTCTCGCACGTTTGGCAAACAGTTTGACTTGCATTTGGCGCGTTGCGTTTCTATTTTTTGTTTTGCTTGGGCTTTGTTCAACAAGTTTTTCACATAGTTTGGGTGTATTTCAATTAGAAAATCGAAATGAGAATATGACAGGTGGAAAGTTGAGCATCACATTAGCGTGACACTTGAAAAGGAATTCAAGTTGAAGAATTAAGATTGTACCTCAAAGTTTTGTATTTACCTTTCAAAAAGTCATTTATTTTGCGCTTTCACTTTGTTGCCCCAACAAGTATGCTGTATAAAATATAAGTGACATTTATGAGAAAGTTAAGACGGCTTGGAAGGGGTTAGCGATGGCCTGCGCACATGCCATACATCGCATAATCCGCTCAACGTTGCCAAAAGTCAAGTCACATGCTCACAATTGCCCCAAATGAAATTAGTTGTCAGCCAGATTGTCGCAAAACGAACCCTAAAGCTCTCTCTCTGCCAAAAGTGCCAGTTGCCAAGAAGGCTGCAGCTAAACCTAGAAATTCAATTAACCGAAATGGTGGACGTCAAGGATGACACCTACTCCAAAGTTTGCCATTCTTTATAACATTATCCCAAGTGCCGGGCAAGGTCAAAAAGGGCTTCGTTGCCATGGAAACTCATTAAAAGTCAGCCAAACAAATGGGAGAAATGCAATAAAAATCGCAGTGCCCGAGAACGAAACAAATAAATGAAACCCCAAAAACAGCACCAGAAAAATTGTGAAGGAAATTTGTTGTCTGCGCATAATTAAATTTCTGTTCTTGGTTTGTTGGAGCGCGAATGCGATCTGAAATAAAATGGAAAGTGCTTATGGTTGGCCAAAGAAGCCAACCACATCCATCCCAGCCCCAGCTGGAGCGCCTTGAGTTCTGCTCAAATTTATGCGCCGACGATGCTCAACAAATTAGCTTGCATAAATTTTGCACACTCGACCACTTCGGGCTTGTAGTTTTTGGTCAACTAATGAGTGGGCTTGTGCGTGCGAGTGGGCTTGTGTGGCTTGTCAGCATATTAGTTAAGTTGTCCAAAACCAGGCACGGCATCATTTCTCTAGTTCGTCTAATAAGGCGAGAAGCCGTATATCAAGTCAATGCCTCGTTAAGAAGGTGGCTCGCTGTTAGCTTAGAGTAGAGATTTCATGACACAGGCGAAACGTGCCGTTCAACACCTTAAAAGACGTTGCTATCATTGGGCTTGCCGCAGCTTATATGCTCTTGCTCGGTATAATTATTCGTGCTCAATATCAAAAACACATATGATATAGCCATGTCCACCTGTTATTTCGCCTGTAGCTACGCTAGACTGGACTGGTTTCTGGAAATTTAAAAATATCCCCAAGGACTCTGAAAGTTTGGCACAAAAAACTAATATCCATATTTTTTGCCCCCGCTTAAACGGAAAAAAGCTGAAACTTTGCGCTGGTGTCTTTCTTATTGTTCGCTATAACATAAATTTTCATTTTCCGCTTACCACGCATTTATCGACTGGCTCCCATAGAGACGATTGCTCCTCAAACATAGAATTGTGCGATAACTTCTTTGTTTGTGATGGTACCTAAGCCAAAATTTAAAAGCAGAGATTAAAACCGCACAGAATAACGGATAGGGTTACGATTTCTGTTTTGGCCGATCGTTTTTTTCCGGTTACGGTTAAACAAATAACCTAGACAAATCATGCAGACAAAAAGCGACTCCATTTGGAATCTCAATAGAACAGCTCTGAAAAATCCACGCTATTTAAAAACTGCGTTGACTAACTGCTAGGTAGTACAAATAAAGTGACCTTTATAAAAGGAGCATTTTTAAGACGAGTCTATCTCATTCTTAGTAATAAATGACCGATCCATGTTAGTCGAACCACCAATTTTAAGAAATATTATATTCCCTTCACTCTTGTTTTGAATGTAATTTGCAAGAAATCTTAATTGGCGAATGACATCATCCCAAATCAAATTTTCGCATCCCATTCGTTAATGATTGGGCTTAAGATTTTCCGAAAGCCAACGTCATTATACTCTTGCAAAGGGTATTATAATTTGCAGAGAAAATTGCAACGCATAAACATATTCATTTCCGACCCTATAAACTATGTATATTCTTGATCAGGGCGACGAGCTGAGTCGATTAAGCTTTGTCCGTCCGTCTGTCTGTTTCTACGCAAACAAGTCTCTCAGTTTAAAAGCTACCTAGCTGAAACTTTGCACAGAGTCTTCTTTTTACTGCGCACTGCCAATATGTAGGAACCGACCGGATCGGATGACTATATCTTATAGCTGCCATAGGATCTATCGGTCGGAAAGTGGGTCCTTGCGAGAAAAACATTTTTGCTTTAATTTTAACGTCTCCCACTTCAGCGATTATTAATATTATACGCTTTCACAGACACACAAAAAAATCTGGTGGGTAAAATTAACTACGCTGACAGTAACTTTTTTCCAAATTTTTTATGCATGTGGTTTTGTTGTTGTTTTGTAACTGTGCTAACAGTAAAATCTACTGAAGAAATTTGTAAGCTTTACGTATTTATTTTAGCACGAGTTTTGTTGTTGCATTTAACAACTGTACTCCTAGTAAAATTAACTACAAATATTTTGTAAAATTTTTCTTGGTTTTAATAAGTTACTGCTACTACAGTTACTTTACCATAGAATTAGTAACTCTGACGTGATTTTTTCATCTCATACTTTGCTTTTGCAGCAATTAACTGTACCCACAAGTTAATCTAACCGCACATATGGTATAACTTTTTGAATGTGTTTGATGCACCGATTAACTGTTCCGACGGCAAATCTAACCGCGAAAATTGTTGACTTAGCAAATTTCAGTTGGTCTTTTATAGAGCACTTTAACCGAATTAGAACTTGAGAATTACTAGTGGTCTCATTTATGCGATATTCAAGAAATTTTTGTTGCATATGTTTAGGCAGATTTAATACAAGTAATATGTTAGAGGCGCTGCTTTCAACGGGCGCGTAGCGTAACTGGTAAAGACGTGCTTCCAATCGTGTTAAGACCAATGGCCCCGAGTTCGAGTCCCCCCAGAGTAAGTAAAAATTTTTCAAGTTTAATAAATATTTGTTTAATTCCAATAATTGTTTCAAAACCAAATTTGGTGGGTGGGGGAGTAGTGGGGTTGCCTCTTCTGCTCTGGGATGAGCTCAAGTAGATTGCCAACTTGTGACAGCTAAAATAGTATCCCAGCCTACTGTTGTACAGTTGTGTAACAGCTGTCAAATTACCAATTAAATGGTAAAATTACTGTGAACTCAGTAAGAAAAGTACTTACTGTAAACATCGGTAAATATTACTAATTATGTCGGTTGGCGCATTTTGAAACGAGATTTTCGGTTAGATTTACTATAGCAATAGTTCCTCTTACGTAAAGGTTTACGTGAAAGTTACTCTACAATTTGGTTAATTTTACCAACTTTGTGGGTTGGCGCATTTCCAACCCACAATATCGGTTAAATCTACCCACAGATTTCTTTTGTGTGTAACTTAGTTTGATTGTTTTTTGTTCGTCGTAGTAGGCATAGTTAACAATCAAACTATTCTTTTAATGGCTACTATGACCTGTATCACATTTGTATCACATTTTTCTAAAGGTACTTTTTCAGAATCCAAAAATTAGCTTTTCCGCGATTTCTCCAAAACGGCCCCACTAAAAAAATCGTGATATGGATTTTTGGACTCTGCGGGGGGACTTGCATAAGAAATTGCCACCAAACATTCGGGATCGCAAAATTTTTATTATTTTGTAAGCTAGTGTAATTAGCAAAATGAATCGATTTGCCGAAGGAATGATAAAGAGCGGATAAACGGTTCTCAAGTTATAAGCAAAAAAGTGAATCAAGCCCTCCCCGCTACCACCATAAAAAATGTTGCATACTTTTTGGGTACTCGGGAACACTGTTAAACATGTTTTAATACCCGTTACTCGTAGAGTAACCGTGGCCGTCTGTGGCCCAGTGGTTAGTGTGCTGGACTGCTGGGCGGGAGGTCGTGGGTTCGATCCCGCCTCTGAACATCTAATAATAAAAGTTTTTTTCTTTCTTTAGAAACTAGCTTTTACACATACGGTCACCTTCACCAGCTTAGTGGCGCCAGCTGTGAAGTAACTAGCCATGAAAAAGCAATTTCTCAAACTTTGCCGTTCGGATTCGGCGTTAAACTGTAGGTCCCTTTCTCTTGTGCGAAAAATTTAAAGCACACACGCCAAGAGATTGAGAGAAGCTTGGCTTGGCCCCGTTGGAGGAGCTGTATAGCCAGTTTTACCTTACTCTACGAGTAAAAAGGGTATACTAAGGTCGTGCAAATGTATGTAACAGGCAGAAGGAATCATTTCCGACCATATAAAGTATATATATTCTTGATCAGCAGCAACAGCCGAGACGATATAGACTTGTCCGTCTGTCCGTCCGTCCGTCTGTCCGTCTGTCTGTATGAACTCCTAGATCTCAGAGATGGTAAGAGATAGAGGTTTGACATGTATGGGACAAATGCTTCTTTTATTTGCACGCAGATCAAGTTTGTTTCAAATTTTGGCCACGCCCCTTCCCGCCCCCGCAATTTGGAAAAAACGTTATCGAGCCTGTTCCGAATTCCGAAAACGAGTGGAATTGTCGCAAATCGAGTTGATTGCTGTTCCGAATTCCGTAAATCGACCAGAATTGTCGTTTTCAAAAGTTGTGCTGCAGACTCAGCGGAATGAAAAGTAATTGCTATTAAAAGCATTTAAATAAATCCCCAAAATTATAAACTGATCAATTTAATAATGTTGAACATTTTTAAAATCATTTAGCATCACTACTTATAATGTTTACAGTGTAAGTGTATTTTAAAATCATTTTTTTATAAACATCTATAAAATATTGCGTGAAAAGCAAAACCGAGCGGTCGTTTTCAAACCGAGCTGTTCTGAATTCCACATCACGTTTTAGTCGATTTCAACCTTCAATCGATAGCTGCTAGGGTTGCTTCATATAAATTAATCTTATTCGGTTAGCACTTTTTTCTATTTTATTTAGCTATATTAAACCATATTTGTTATAGACATATTCTAATTCAATAATTAAATACTTTTTAACTAAAAAATAAAGGCACTTAAAATGTTAATAAGAGCTTTGTAAATTAAAATGATGGAGATGGTGACAACTCTGCCTGCTGTCGATATACACAAACACGCGCGCAGGGCGGCCAGACAGCTGTTTATAAAACCGACTTCGAAAACGAGTTCGAAAAGTAAAAACGTAACCAAATCCTTCGGAATCAGCAAATACTAAAACGTTCGTTTTCGTTTCGTTTTTACTTTTTGAAAACGTTCGGAATTCGGAACAGGTCCGTACCTGTATATCTCCTACAGTTTTAAAGATAGACAATTCGCAGAAAGTTAGTAATTAGCAAAATAAATCGATTTGCCAAAGAAATGATAATGATCGGATGAACGGTTCTCAAGTTATGAGCAAAAAAGTGACCACAGCCCCCCTCTACCACCCCTCCCACCCAAAAAAAAATGTTGCATACTTCTTGGATGGTCACACTAAGGAATGCAGGAACACTGTTAAACATGTTTTTTCATGAGTAACGGGTATATCGAAGTCGGTAAGAGCCGACTTTAACTTACGCTCTCGTTTTTTATGTTAACGTCTCCTTACTCAGCTAATTTTAATATTATATGCTTTCACACATATTTGCAAGTTTTGGTTTAAAACGGAGGATCGGAAATCTTATAGCTGCCATAGAAACCATCGGTTGGATCTTACCGATTAGTTTAAAAAACTTTTTTGTTTTGAATGTTAGCGTCCTTGAACTCGGCATATACTACAATAATATTATATGCTTTCGCACAGACTAGCAAATTTTAATTAAAATTGGAGGACCATATCTTGTAGCTGTCATAGGAACCTTCGTCCGGAAAATAGTTTTAGTTAGAAAAATTGTTGGTTTTATTGCTAGAGTTGCTAAACTCAGATATTTTAAAATATTTGCAAGGGTATTAAAACTTCGGCACAGACGAAGTTAGCTTGGCCTTCTCGTTTACAACGTAAAAATTTTTGCCATCCAGTATGCACATTCAAAACGTTGGCACAGAAGGGTGCAAGAAACAAACGTTCCCGGAAAATGCTTGTTTTTGATCGAGCCATAGCGCACTTTAAAAATGTTACGGTAACAGTAGGGCCCATTCCTTGTGCATTCCTCACTTTCATTCACTGTCAAGATCACAGAGCAATTTATTAAGTTACCGGCGCTCAAGATGACGGACTGCCAAAACATTTTTTTACACATATGGGTAATTATTTCTGAAGGGGTCAACTTTTTTTTTCATAGTCTCCAAAAATTTTAATTTTTTTGACAGGCTTTAACCGCAGTTTTCCACGTTTTTTCAGAATTTTACCATTGTGGGATGCAGAGATATAGCGATTGTTTTTTTTTGTTAAAGTTGCTTATTGCTAAATATTGGATGGGTCTAAAAATAAATAAAAACTTTCAAAAAATATTATGTTTCCTTTACTTTTTGATAAAATATTTTAATTTATTGCTTGATTTTATATTACTATTGTTTACAGCCTACTATGATTTCAGTCAAATTTGATTCTTTGGTAGTGAGTTTCGTGGAAAGTTGTGGTTGTCCCATCATGAAACCTTTATTAGAGAACTAAGAATATCAAGAGGATTACTCCTAATTTTTTTGAAAAATCTCAAAATGGCCGTTTTTTTAGAAATCGCGATCTAATTTTTTTTTCTTAAGTTTCGGCGGTTTTTTCCACCTGTTCAACCATCGCAAATATTTTTATCAGGATTACGGCTATAAAAAATTTTTTTCGGTTACGGTTTCGGTTACAAATTTTAAAGCGTTATTTGCGGTTAAAGGTTGGGGTTTCGGTTACGGATTTAATCGCTGTTTAAAAGTATTGTTTTTTGACTGTCCTGCGTACGATATGTAAAACTCAGAAGAAACACATCAGCAAACAGTTCGATGAAAATTTCTTCTATGAAATCTCCTTTGTAATCTACTTGCATGAGGTATTGCTTACTTTCTTCATCACGTGTAATTGACTTAATGAAGTCAATAAATGATCCTTGACGAAAAAGTGAGAGTAGTCTTAAGTGACATAAAAGATGGAACTATTGGATGTTGCCGCCATCCATCGGTTGTCTAAACGCTGTACGGGCTTGAAATATTTCTGTTCATAAAATATTTTAAAGTGTCGAAAAGTATTTTAATGCGATGAGGGACTTAAGCCTTTTTATTATCAAGTTTTATGTTAAAGCATGGATTGGCAACGCTAAAGCCGTGGAGTCTGCGAAACAACACCTAATTTTCTTGAAGTCCACTCAGGATCAATCAGGAGCAATCGTTGATTCAGCAAACTCTTCTGTAGTACTCATGAAAATAAGCACACAGAAGAAGCTATAGCTTTGTCTTTATTTGATGACAGAGTTCCCAACGCTGAAAAGCTAACAATAACCGAAATAATTTTTTTTATTACCGTAACTCTATAACCGATTATCCATAACCGGTTATCAGTACCCTTTAGTACGGCTGGGGTCAGTCGGTCTATATTCGTCAACCCAGCGTTGCTCCTTGTACGTTGATGAGTCGTGACGCCTGTGAAAATTGTAGGAAAGAGAGAGGCGTACGCTCTAACTTTTTTCTATGAGAGAGCGTGTGCAAAGAATAGGAAAGGATTTGAAAAAAAGGTATATCAATCCTCAAAGCGGAAGCGTCTGTAACAGTTATTGTGCATTGGAAACGAAGCGGAGCAACACGGGGTACAAGTGCATGGGGTCGAAATGGCTTCGCACGACGAGCGTCCGCATGAAATTTAAGATAACGTGCACTTAGATTTGCCGGACATTACTTGTGAGGAGAAGATCTTCAAAATCCGTCCAGCCGTTCTTTGTTTTACATGAATAGATTTAATATAAAATTAACTATTTCAATAAAAATTTATAATGAAGAGTACGTAATGTGAAATATTTATATTGTACATTGCCGTCAAGAGAGAAGCATCTCTCTTGGGTTGAAAGAGCGTCGCTTATATAACCCCTTGCAAAGCATTGGGTCAAACGAGCGTCGCTTATTTTGCTTCTCTGCATGGCATTGGGTCGAACGAGTGTCGATAAAGTCGCCCCATGCATGTCATTCAGGCGAACGAGCGTCGTTTACGTAGCTTCTATGCATGGCATTGCGTCGACCTAGCGTGCCTGGAGAGTCGTTAACGTATTGAGCGGACATCCCCTTGCAAAATACGTCAGTCGAGCCCATTGTGAGGGAAATAAGCGTGCGTCAACGACAGTCACAATATCGTCGACGGAACGTTGATATAGCGTCGGTCGGCCGTACTAGAGGGTACAGAAAAGGAAACAAATATACGTGTTAATTCCAGTTTTCCTCTACTAGTAAAAATGTCCAAAACGTAAATCAGTGCCAGGCTAATGTAGAGGACAGAGAAGTGTGCTTGTGTTAGTGAGCAGAAGCTCTAGACATGCAATTCAGTGTTTACTGACTCACACGACCAAAAGTTCAGCTCGCGTTTGCAAAAAAACATAAGTGACTTCGGCCCTGGCAGCTATGGCTGACCTGCTCTGATCTAGACCAAAGCATCTCTGAGTTTATGTTATGCATGGCCGACTCTGACGTAAATTTATTTGATGTATGCACAATGACGGCCACAAAGAAAAGAGACTGAACTAATAAGAGTGAGTGCAGCTAACCTAAATCTTTACCCTCCTCATTTTTCCTTATACATATTAGATATACATTGGATGCTGGCTAGTTTAGTAAATCCAAAAATGTACGACTGCGGCTCAAATGTAGCCTCAGCTAGCTCTGATTTTTCATGAAAACTAAGGTGTGGGACAATATTAGCGAAATTATTACAGTTTAAGCACCAGAAAAAGATGCATCAACAAGAATGCAGAGCGAACTATTAGTCTTTGGTAACTTTTATTACATCTGGACTCAATGTTAATTGGAAATCAAAAACATCAACTCAGCATTGGCCACACTTTAGTCTCAGGAGCTGGAATTTAGAGCACCAAGTCTGTTCGAGAATGATGCTTACCTATGTGCAATCTTTTTTAATCCTGATATAATGTGTCTTTATCTGCCGAGCATAAAATTAACTGTATTAAATTGTTATAAAAACTGCACAATCAAATAATGGTCGAAATTTTAAAACAGTTCTAATTAACAACAATCTGACTTGTTCATTAAAAATATGTATCTAAAACAAAAAATATGGCTTGGCAGGGTACACATATTGGGACGGTGGGAAAAAATTAAAAAATATTTGCAGAGTATATTGAGTTTGTGCAAAAGTATGTAACAAGGAGAATGTATCATTACAAAGTATATATATTCTTGATCAGCGTCAACAGCCGAGTCGATATAGCCATGTCCGTCTGTCCGTCCTTCTGTCTGTCTGTCCGTCCGTCCGTATGAACAAACAGATCTGATAAAAACACATTCATTTTTATACCCGTTACTCGTAGAGTACAAAGGGTATATTAAAGTCGTGCAAATGTATGTAACAGGCAGAAGGAATCATTTCCGACCTTATAAAGTATATATATTCTTGATCAGCATCAACAGACGAGTCGATATGGACTTGTCCGTCTGTGCGTCCGTCCGTCCGTCTGTCTGTATGAACAGCTAGATCTCAGAGATGGTAAGAGATAGAGGTTTGACATGTATGGGACAAATACTTCTTTCTGCACGCAGATCAAGTTTGTTTCAAATGTTGGCCACACCCCATCTTATGTCCTTGGCCCTGCGCCGACTGAACAAACAGTTTAATAAGAATCAAAACATGACAGCAATTACAAATAAACACAAAAAGGGTCAAAATTAGCGAAATAAACTTACGGACCCGTACCTATTTTCCGAAACCGAACTCCACACAATACGAAACCAATTTTTACAGAAGAACCAGCTTTAACATTTCTGTCAAGTTGCTTACATAGCCAACTTTAGGTGACGAATGAGTCCCCCTTTTTGTTGGGCTAGGCCGAATGTCACACGCTGAACCCCGTTTTCGTGCTTTACTCTTCTTCTTTGAAACTGGGTAGGGCTTTCTCTTGTCATCCCCTTCGTACACACACAAATCTCTCGAGCAAATGAATTTTCTCATCCTCATGACGCAAAAAGGGAAAGAAAATATAGACGAGGGACCGAAGCAGCGGCCGGGTGCTGCTGATGTTTTTTAAAGACTTCCCCAATTTCCTTCCGTATTTCTGCTCAGTTCAGTGTTACGCCATTTACGTTTTCATTCATTGTTCGTTTTTGGTCCACGTCCCTTCTCCCTTCCCAGCCGGCCTGTTGTTTATTGCGTAATTGTTGGGAAATGGCGTCCTGCCTGACTCCAGTTTGGCCTGGCTTGATTTTTAACTTTTGGCTCTGGCTTTTGTTAGGGTTACGTGAAATTAAATTGTTTGCTTCAGGTTTCTGGATTTTTATTCTGTTGAAGAGCTTAATTAAAAGCATTTATTTGCTCGTTTTTAAATTAATGTTGGCTCTGAGAGCAGAAGCTAAAGCAGGCGCTAATTAGGCTGATTTAATGGCGTCCGTCTTCTCTCCATGTGGCAAATTACTGGCCGCCGACCAACCGACCTGCTGTCGCTTGTATGCAATTAGTGGTCAGGGTCCCACCTGCCCTTGCCAGCATAAATCACCGATTGGAGTCCATTAATTTGTTTCTTTCATTCATTCTTCGCCCGTCCGCCAGCTCTGTTGGCCAATTTGCGTCCATTATCATTATCATTGCCCATTAAATCAATGCATTGTGAAATTTTCTTAGAAATTTGCAAAATTCTTTGTGCCCGCTGGGCTGGAAATTAAGTTATTTATTGGGTTTTGGCTTGTGGGGTATTTGAAATTGAAAACCACTTGTCATTAAGTAGCCAAAGCGCACACTCATTCCCCCTCCCCCCGGCCACAACGACTAAAAAAGTTTGCCCAAACTCTTGTAAGGCGAGCTGAGGTACGGAAAGTTGACTTTCGGTTGGAAGGAACAAAATATTTGGGGAAATTCCTGATTGCTATGTATTTTGGTGTTTTATTTCACTTTCGATTTCACAGCATCAACAGTAAAAGTTGGAGAAGCTGTCAAACAGGCTCAATAAATCAGTGTCTTTATTATTTTGATGGTTACACAAAATGCCTATGACTTGTCTTCATATTTCCAATATTTTGTTAATGCTACGTGGGGATATGATGCTAGAGGCTTCCCAGGAAGGACTGTAGTCTGATGTTAGATAAATTAAGAGGTCAAATGTTTCAAAATATTTTACAAGTTATTTTTAAATTCGGACTATAAATGTTCTCCCTAGTAAAGGGTCCATCAGCGAATCTCTATTTAATTAAAATGCCCAAATTAAAAAGTATCGTCTGAGCCGAACCGTCAGTACACAGGGGGAAAAGCCTTTTCAGAAAATAAGTTGCCTTAGAGTCAAAATTTTAACAAAACTTTCTCAAACATATTCAGCAGAAATGTTCTAGAAGTATTTGAAACTAGCACAATTCAGCACAACTCAACCACCTCACAGAAACGTATAAGTAGTCATTCAGACGAGCTGATTATAAAGTGTGCCATGGAGCAATGTGCCTAGACGCCATTCCAATCGTTGTTCGTTAAGTGCAAAAGCTCCTCGGTTCGCTTCCCAGGCAAGTCCGAGTATAATTGTGCTTAGTTTTTCTAAAAGACTTAAATGAACAATATCGGGTGGGGTGGGTCGGTGAAGTTGCTGCTCAACGATCTCTCTGATCCTATTATGGAAATATGGACAGGGTGGACGCCGATAAGTAGCTTAACCGATAACTTCTTGAATAATTGCTTTTACATAATAAATTAAGCGCGAAAGCAAGGCTAGCTTCGCTGTGCCGAAGTTTTAATACACTTGAAAAATCTGGTCTGAACGGTTAGCAATTTCGACCAAACTTTGCAGATCGGCTTAACACTTATAATATTAACAATGACCGTGTTTAAAAGCGCTCATACGGAGAATAAAACAGTTTTTCTCACTAAAACTCATTTTCCGATCGACCATTTCTATGGCAGGTACAAGAAGTAGTCATCCGATCGGGCGGTTCCGGCATATAATCAGCGTGCAGTCAAAAGAAGACTCTGTGAAAAATTTTAGCTCGATGCCTTCAAAACTGAGGACGAATAGATCCCATTTCCAATGAAAAGATGCGTTTTTTCCACGCTCTTATATGGGACTAAACCTTTTAAACTGTCCATTTCGGAAAGCACGACTAGTGTGGCTCGCAGGTTGCAGGTCCACGAGCTCGCTTCCAACAAGGGCCATGTCCGCATGCACAAAGAGAACTTTTAGACCAGGGGTGCCCAAACTGAGCTTACGGCGGCGCGGAATAAAATACTAATGCACAAAATTTATTTTAAGCAAGAACAACTACAAATATTTCTGTGTGTGTGAGTGTCGCCGTAAAAAGCGAAAACCGCTCGAGCCACTGCAAGCGAGGCGAGTGCCGACTACGGTAAGCAACTTTGTTGTTGCTTTCTATTTTGCGAGAGACATCGGAGAGAAAGAAGAGAGACATATGCGCTGTTGTTGTTGCACGTCTGCACTAGCCAACAACAATACCTTAGCTAGGAAAGAAAAAGAGATATGATATATGAATTTTTTGTTGGTTTATGAAGGCTTATGGCTTGCGTAAGTCGTATACGCGCCCGTTACTCCTTTGCGTCAATCAACAACAAATGCGCGGCTTGCGTAATGTGCGACATAGGAGTGAAAACCATTTTGAGTGACGATTTGGGCTACCATGGGCAATTCGCTAAACTCTTAGAGACCGTTCAGTGGACACCATTTTAGATCGATAAAAGAGATAGAACCCGAAACGAAAAAGGAATTGAAGACTATAACGGAACAGAAATTTCGAGCATGTTTTTAGAATTAAAAAAAAAATATTGTCACATGTGTTAGGCATTCGATGGGGACTACTTTGAAGGGAACGAATAGAATTTACAAAAATAAATAACGATTTTTTTAATTTATAAAAAAATTTCCTCATTATTTTTAGATCCTGAAAGAATGGGAATTATCAAATGGACGATAATCTATTTATAAGCAGCACAGTAAAATAGACTATGAACAGGAACGGCTGCAAGCGTGATGCTCATCACTTCAGTTTAGATTGTTTGGGACCTCAGTTCAAAGATATCCAGATAGCCTTTTAGTGTACGACTAAAACTAGATAGTAGAAATTTTGCAGTAATGTACGATTTCGCATAAATATATATTTAGTAATTTATTATTTTATCATTATCAGGGTGCCTGCTGAATTCCCCAACAAAAAATTTTACCATGCCACAGAACTTTCTTGTTTACAAACCCTTTCGAACTTGACTACGTAGGGTAAATTTCGAATAAAATATTTTTGGATGGTGACATTTGCCCAATATCATGATCCCTTTTTACCCATTTTTAATGGGTACAAATTATAAAAACGCTTTCATCAAATTGAGGACTTTTTCTTGCAGACTGCGCACATAGACAGCATTTTCCCCATTTCCTTTCACTGATATGGCCATTACTCATCTCTGTGAGATCTAGACTAGGGCATTCCGCAAGCCGCGTATATATAAGGGATAACTAGCGCGTATTCCCTTTACGCAATCCTTATGGCTGAGAAAAGCAACAATAAATTCAAATGTGATCTCTCCTCCTTTTCCTTTCGAGTTTTAGATTTTGGCGAGTGCGGATCTGTAACAACAACTTTATATGTGACTGTCTTCCCTCTTTCTCGTATGTTTCTTGCAAATTCGAACGCAACAACAATTATGTATATGCGTCGTCATCGTAGACTAACGATTGGTCTCGCTCTCAGTGGTCGAAAGCTTTTCTCTATTTACGCCGACACACACACTCACAAACAAAATTCGGGTTTCTCCTTCTCTTTCTTCTGCTCGTCGGCTTGAAATAAACTTTCTTCAATTGTATTGGAGTTCACGCTGCAGTGCAGGTGAGCACTGCTCATGTTTTTTAAACGTTTTATGGTCACAGAAACAGACTCAATTTAAGTCCGATTACACATCTTCATATAAAATAACAAATGAACGAGAAAATATATAGAGAAAAAGAGATATGGGCCACTGACTTCAAAAGTGATCCATCACATTTTCAATGCCGGGTAAGGCACATTGGACTACCCATATAATCAGCTGAATTCAGTTCTCCTGCTGCCGTCAAGACCATTAGTCAAGGGTATCATACGCACAGATGAACAATACAAATACAGTTAATACATTAATTAAGAAGTAAATTTTTATATCATTAATTTTCAGCTCAGTCAAAATATTATTATTTAATTATTAAATTCATTTGTAAAACCATTTAAAATCAATGAACTCTAAAACCATCAATATAAATTACACAATATATTAATCAAGCAATTTTTTTTTCAATTTAATGATGCATAATTTAAATGCACATCCATTTAACCAAAGTTAAACGGCAATGCCAAAATTGAAAGCCAATTGTCAAGAGCTGGCATTACGTATACGCCATCGGCATTAAGGCATAATTACTGTCCATACAACCCGAAAGCATTATGATTTGTGCATCAATTAAAGCACAAATTGCGGCATTTTGCATAAGGGTCATTCTTTTATAAACCGAACGTTAAACAAATTTTTTTTTTCTTTAATAAAAAAATCCGAATTAGATCTCGACATCCCTCATAACGTAATTTGCGGTTTTTGCACAAAAATTTTTGTTATTTTATAAACAATTTCAAAAATCGTCAAAACGGAAAATGGAAAAAAGGGTTTTTAAAAACGTGATTCTCAGGTTTGGTTTATCGGCTTCAATTGATACTGGTGAAATTTTTTAGCTACTCTAATATTTTTGTTTTAAAATTTTATAATTTTTGTTGCTAATTTTATTTTTCTGTGTTAACCCCTTACTTCTTTAAAATTTTTCCTAAATTAATTTTGGTGTTTTTCATTTTTTTTTTATTTAGATTAAAATAATCCTTATATTCCTTCTTTAAATTTATTTTTTTTTTTTTTTTTTCTTCATCCCTCGTTTTTTATTTTATTTTTTTATATCTTTCAACTCTTCCTATCCCTTTCTTTTTCTCTTTTGTTGAATACCCTTGCATTCTCGTAACTTACGCTTTTTCTTTTTTTTTATTAAAATTTATCTCCTCTTTCTACTTTGGACTTTTAAAAATTTATTTAATATATTTCTTTATAAGAATGTTTTAATTTCATATATTTTGTGCAGTTGCCGTGAGTCGTTAACAAATTGAAATTGCGTTTCAAATGCCAACAATAATTTGCTAAAAATGTATTCGTAATTTCCGTTTTTTCACTTACATTAGAAATATAAACATTGGACATTGTAGAATAGAATAAATAAAAACTAAAACGAAGTAGATTATCATATTTGTTTGATAAATTTGCTATAAATCATAAATGTGGGAAATGGAAAAAATGGTACTGCAATTTGAAAGCCATTTAAAAACACACACAAAATTACACTTATTTGAATAAATATAAATTAGCTCGCCACCACTTTGAATATATATGTGTGTATATAGAGAGCGATATTTGCAGTATAACCCAAGGATGCAGGGCGAAAAAACACAACAGAGATTCCCTTACATTTCATTTTGTTTTGCTCACTTTCCCCATTTTTAGTTTTTTGTCTCCCTTTGTCTAGCCATTTTGTTCTTGTTGCTTTTGTCTGTTTACAGCGACATTTTATTTTGAAAATTCTGCTGTGCTTCCGTTCCATTTTCCATACGCGCTGCCTCCTCACCTTCCCTCATCGTCTTTTTGCCGTTCAGTGTTGACTGTTTACGCATTCGCCCGATGCTCAACTATTCATGTAAGGGATTTTTTTTCTTGCGTATTCAATTCCATTCAGTTTCGCCATAATATGGCATTAAAGAAGATTGAAATGTGTGCGTTGCTGGGGGTAAGCAAAAAAAAAAAATTTGTTTTTGTTTCCCAGTGTCCCCCAGTTTACAGTTGCCAGGGATACTTTGGATAATTGGAAAAAGAACCCATCCACCATAACAAAAAATTATAAAATATTATCTTCTACATCATGTGTTGCGAGCGCAAATAAGAGTTATGGACTTTAAAAAAATCAAAGCCAAATAAGTGTCCTAGACCCTTTTGGAGGCACCCCATGTCCGAAATTAGAGTGAGCAATCCAAAATCAGGATAAACTTTTATTTTCAATTTTTAAATAAAAATCAAAAAATAACTCTTATTTTTATTTAAAAGTTGAAAATAAGAGTTTTTCAATTTTTATTTTAAAAATTGAAAATAAAAATTGATTTTGAATATCTTTTGAACCAGTAGGTGGATTTTAGAAGTAGACATATATCTGTGATCTATGTTTGAATACCTTTCCATTGATACATCACATGTCCTTGAAGGATCAAAATTAAGGATACCAAAATTTTTTATTGATTCAGTGCCACTTTATATACATATCGCTCACTTACTTCAAGTCTGTCATAACTCAATCAAGTAAGAAAGTTGTACTGTAACATACTCTCCATAAAATTGCAATTTTTCACTTGATGTAGAAATATTTGCAGTGTTTTGTACTAATTTGTGTAAAATTTTCAAATTGATGTATCTTAAACTTTCCATATGAGATGAGAATATATCGTTATATCATTTGTAAATTCATATTAATGCAAGAGCATCATATCTCAGTTGTCCTGCAGTCGTTATTGCACATACATACTTCGGCTTTCAGTTAAAACATATTTTTCCTGCTGCTGACTGTGAAAATGAGATGTCAAAGCGAATGCACATATAGGCTAATTGAAGTTTAATTAAATTAGTTCGAAATTGACTATCAAACAAGGAAGACTTCCAATAATTCGTCTAAGCATTGTCATTTTATTTGAGTGTAGACTCACCACAGATGGACCCAGTTTCATCTCAAGCATCCCATCCGTCAACAAGTCAGGTTAACACTACTCCACAAAGCATTCTCAAAGAATTTCTTAATTCAATTGAGGCGGCCTCTGGGAATGAAAAGACAGTTGGGGAAGATGATCCTGAACTCAATCTTGCAATAACCGAAATAGGCGCATACTCCCCCAATCCAATTGATATGAGAGAGAATATCATGAAGTATTGGGAGAACAAAAAGTTCATGTATCCTCGGTATCAATTGGCGAAAGTGATCCATTGCGTGCCAGCAACCCAAGTGTCAGTTGAGAGGGGCATTTTCTGCTTTAAAATTGGTCATGTCTGACTTGAGGTGCAACTTGTCCTCATATTCTATAAAAAAAATACTGTTCATAAAACTGAATAAAGAATGCGATAAAGCATGCTGAAAAATTCATTGTCATTGCATTTTTCGTTTTCAGATACTTTTCACAAATGTGCTGGTAAGCACTCCTCGAACGAGAAATAGGACTGGATTTTAAGATGTACTCTATGTATCTATTTCGCAATTTGCAAACATTAAATATACGTGTTTTATATTTCTGTTTCTATTGAATTTACCTTTCCAAGCCGAACCTTTTACAGAATTTTGCAGGTAGCCTTAGAGTCATTGCTTAAAAATGGCTTGAGCTATGAACTGAAAACTTGTTGTGTAGGATGGTACTATAAAGCAAGCCGAACCAGCCGGCTTAACTAGTTCAAAAAGTGAAAAGTGTTCATCATAGCTCGTCACCGGTTAAAAGGTGATATGTTTTCCGAGGTAATCACGAAGAGATCCTTTTTTCAAAACTTCTTCAAAATTCTTCTTTAAGCGTGCAGTTTTCGTTTGGGTTTTGCTGCTTAATACGACACCGGTTTAGTTCGGTTTATGAGCACGAATTAGCGGTTTGGTTTATTTTGGTTCGGTTTACAGTTTGCATCTGCAGTGTAGTCAAAATTTCTTGCATACATAAACTCTGGGACTGAAACACTGAACAACTTTTAAATTTTGCAGAGCTTGACCAATTTTTCTTACGTGTTTGAGTTATGAGAGACTTAAAGTAAGTGAGCGATATGTATAAAAAGAAGCACTGAATGAATAACAAATTTTGGTATCCTTAATATTGATCCTTCAAGGACATGTGATGTATCAATGGAAAGGTATTGAAACATAGATCACAGATATATTTAAAATGCAGCGCCTGGTTTAAAAGATATTTCAAATCAATTTTTTATGTTCAATTTTTAAAATAAAAATTGAAAAATAACTGTTATTTTCAATTTTTACTAATAAAAATTAAAAATAAGTGTTATTTCAATTTTTAAAATAAAAATAACTGTTAAAAATAATTTTTATTTTAAAAATTATAACTGTTACGATCCCTGATATTTTGGCTTATAATTCCAACGAATTCGACACTTTAAGTGTTGATTGTCTTTTCCATTTTATTTTAGTTTTAGTTGGTGGATTAATAGCATTTCGTTGAAAACTAAAAATGAACTCCTAACTGGATTTATTCATTCGCAACGCCTTTTTTGCTTAAATTCCCATAAATTATTTTATAATCGCATTTATTTGCTTTACTCGTGTGCACAAAAAAGAGAAAAAATACACAAACTTCTCATAAATAAAATGTCAAATAAACATTTAAAATATCATGATGTTTATATATGCACCGCTCTCCTTTCCATTTCCCTCCAGCAAAGCACAAAATGTTGGCATACAAAATTTAAACGCACTTTATGCTTATGAAATATTTAATAAACCCAAACAGGGGCGACGGAAAGGTTAAAAGTCCCAAAGAAATAATTAAGGAAATTTTTGTTTCAAATGCCAAACGGGCAGAGAAAAAAATGTTCCACCATAAATTAACATAATTTTTTGTTTGGAAATCCGCTTAGGTCAAATGAAAATCATTGATGCTGAAAGACCAAGAGCATTTTAAAGGGGCAGATAAGGGTCACGCCCATCCTTTCATTAGCATTCTACTGGCGTTTTTCGATTCGAGTAACGAGTTTCCTTTCAAATTATGAAGGAAAATAGAATTTGGACTTAGATATGGATTTACTTTTGATTTTAAATTGGAGGGTATCTTGAATTTAAGATGGCAGTTGCCGAGCATACACAATGTGCACATTTTTAGGCTTTGCTATGCAAGGAAATAAAAGTCAGCATCGAGGATTTTATTATTATTTTCAGCCATTTATTGCTTTACCACATCCGCCATACTTAATGTGCAGTGGGAAAGTGCATGAGTATTCACTGTTTATATTGTAGGCAGCCATTTCCATTGCTTTCGGGCACTTCTTTAGCAGTCACAGTTGAAAATTTCTTGCATTTTGGTTAAGATCATCATAAGCGTTAGCATTTCATATTAAAGCTGTTTGAATTTATAAACCACCTGTCAAAGCCAATTTTATTCGATGCGTACGGGTTTTCTTCCTCATAATGTAGAAGCCGGACTTAATCTAATTATTCGAATACTTCCGAAAATATTAATAATTCTTTAAAAATGGCTGCATTATCTTGCATGTGATCCACTTTTAAACTTGATGCAATGAACTTCTTCTCAAGTTGCAGAGGAGTCAATTGTTGTTGTCTCTGAAAACTGTGTGTTCTTGTGTTCTGTACTAAAGGGAATGTAAACCATCGATGCGCGCGAAGATCCGCACATGAAGGTGTTCCGCCACAATCTCTATTTATCGTGGAAAACATCAATAAGTTCTGAACAAGTCGAGGGTCTGCTGAATGATGGATCGTTATTACTTTTTTATGAAGTTTAAAATATATTTTCCCCAGGGTGTATTCAATTTTTACGGATTATTGCACTTTGTCACAAAATGTATCTTGGAAACAGTTTGATATGGGTTTTATCTTCCTAAATTAAAAATGTGAAAGTTTGTATGTTTATACATATGTTTGCCCGTTTGTTAATTAATTACGCACAAATGGCTTAACGGATTCGGATGAAATTTGGCACTCAGTTTGTTGATTACCTGGACTGGAGTATGGGCTATATAGCCTTTGATTTAAATGGTCGAAAAAACCGCGAAATTTGCATAATTATTATAAGAGAATTTATGAAACCGGTCTTACTCACAAAAGGCTGAACGAATTCCAACCGGGACTTAAACATAGGCTATGTAACTATTGTATAATCAAAAAACCTCGAAATTTGCAATTTTATTTTAAAAGTATTTATAAAAGCGATGATGATTAGATGACAATGCAGGAGTTGGTGAATAAAAGGTGTTTATCCAATGGTCAAAAAATCGCGATATATGCACAGTTTTCATAGAACCTAAGATTATTATGAATATTGGATAAATGTTATGCAAGACGTATCTAGAAGAGGTGTAGACCAAAAATATTTAAGAAAGCGCAGGAGTCCAAAATATTGTGAAATTTATCAAATTTTCTAATGATCTAAGATTGTTATGAAGATTTGATGGATGGCAATATAGATGGATAAATGGTGGAAAAACGAGGTGTAGATCAAACTATTAAGAGAAGCGCGAAATTTGCAAATTTTTCATATTGTAAAATAAATGTAAAATTGGCTATACACCAATATCGTGTATCAATCCTAAAGAGCTGATATCAATGACGTATCTAGTAATAAGGCAAAAACGGGAAATAGAAACCGAGAGTTTTAAACGAATAAAAAAAAATCCATCTCACTAATCGTGGAACGATATTCCAAATATTCTGTAGTGCTTCTTCGCATTCACCACGGTACATGGTACTTAGGTCCTTCGCTCAGTTAAGCTGTTGGTGTGTTGGTGTTGGTGTCTCTGCTCCGCTGTCTGTGTGCGGTGGGCCTTAGTCCTCTCTTTCAATTCAGCAATCCCGCCCTGGTAGCAGACAATAATGCTTTATTCTCAAAATGATATGCTTTTGAACTAAGACCGATCATCCGACTTCATATATTTGGGGTTTTTATATAAAATTTTTAAAGCCATTCAAAAGTTTTCTGGCAATTGAAATCGCAAATGTGCGGTTAGTTAGATTTTTACTTCTTTTGATTCTTTTTGGCCTTTTCGCTATTTAATTTATTTAATCATTCTTATGTTACGGTCTCTTAATATATGTATATCTTTGTAAACAGACGTCCTCTCACAAACTTCTTGCTTAGATTTGTATAAAATTTCTCATATGCTAAATTATTCCATATTTTCAACCAACACAGTTTGGCCCATAAAATATTTAGATAAGTCTCAGTCAATCAAATGAAAAAATTTTAAAGCTCGACTGCTGATCTGTTTTCCTGCTTTACAAATTTGGATTTTTTGATTTTGATTTGACACTGATTACTGAAATTTTCAAATCAGAGGCTCAAACAGCAGGGCTGCTCGTTTCTATGGAAGCTGTATGACTTAGTCATCCGACGCGTATCTTATATACAATATATCTATAATCGAATAATATTGTCCAATACTTAGTATAAGAATGCTCCCATTTTCATTAATTTTTAGATATTCGGATCCTAAGTAAGTTTTAATATTTATTATTATTGATTTTAAACTAAATTTGAACTCAGTGTAGTGTATTTTAAAGTTGACTAGACTCGGTGCCTTTCATTAATGAATTTCTGTTGGTTTGGTTTTCCTTTTCTTTTCACTTTTATTTTGCCCTGCTAAGTGGATGCCATTTTAAAGGGGTCAGTTGGGCAGGATTTATGACGGGCAAAGAGTGGAGTACTTTAATTGTGCAGGCGCATAATCGAGTCGAATAAATTTACTTAACACCCACACGCACAGTACGAACACTCACACTCTTGTCGTTTTTTTGTCGCTGGCAAATTTGATTAACATTTGAATTTGGCAGTTGCAATGAATAATAAATGAATGCAAAATTCAGTTCATACAATGTGGCATTGATTCGTGCATTTATTCTTAACGTTCCATACAAAAAGTGAAGTCAAGCATATGTGACTAGTTTAAAACTTAATGAAAGCAATTTCTAAGTCTAAATTTCAAGTCACGGAAGTTGTAGACGGCAGTGCAAACAAATGTGTCACTTGGCTTTTTGACAGCCACTCGTAAAACGCTCGCGCAACTTGAGAAATTTGTCCTCTAACTATAAAAAAAGGACCTACTAAGAACTTTTTCGCTGTCGCTGGGTGATAGGCTTTCTGCGCGTGTGTGCGTGTAGATTTATATGCTGTATGTGACAAGTTGAAAAGTTAGAAATAGATAGGACAAGCAGACAAAGTTTAGTTGTGTGTGCTCTGATGAGATGGGGCGGGCAAGTGAATAGGGTTCAATTTTGGGAGACTTTTAGTTGGTTAATTTAAAGACTAAGAAATATTCAAACTAAAATGAATTTAAGGCTATTTCACTTGTTTGAGTTGATTTTCAGCTACAATTTTTTTACAATAATTTAATCGATACATGTCGAATAAAAAAACCGCTTGTTAATTTCACTTCTACATACACACATATTTACACAACTCATAAGGAGAAGCAAATATTCTTACATTTGATCAGGGAGAATGTTCTAAATTTTCTCGACATGATGAAAGTTCAACTCTTGTTATCCAATCGAGTATTTCTTAAAGCGAGAACATGGTATTAAAATTTGTAATTGTAATTTACAAATGAGAAAACTCGCACATGCGCAATTTTTTGAAACATTTAAGCTCATCTTGAGTCCAATGTTCTTCTTCCCTCTGTGTTGTTTTTGTGTAATTTAAATTTTTCTAAGCCTTTCAAAAATGGCACATCGTGGTATACAGTTCTCTTAAGAACGCTTTCCATGCAAATGCTAATCATTCCACTGTGCTCAGCAATCCGAAAGCGCGTTTTTTGCTGCTAGCAGATTATTAAAAAGAAAGAAAAATAAATTCAACGTTCTATTTTTGAAGTGTGAAGTAATTTAAAAATTTTTTAAGTATATTCTATTTTATCGTGCGTGATCATTCGTGACGCCTCCTTTAATAGTGCATAAATAGTGAGTGACGCGAAACGTTACAAATATATCACGCGCGCACCTCTAACTGAGGCGTATTACTGCAGGGAAGTTACAAAAAAGTAATCACAGGATTTTCTAGAGCTGGCTAAACATCAGCTATATCAGTATCAGTGTATCAGCAACATGTAGTAAAATAAGAGCGGGACCTATTCCTAAAGCTGGCAAAGCGTCAAATGCTAAACCAAGCGACTACAGACGCATATACCTGTGATTATTCCTTCTCAAAATTGTTAGTTTACCAAAATGTCACATATTCCCTGGAGTCAAGGATCATCCATTGAATCAAAATAACTTCGTTGACTGCATTTATGGTCAAAGAAGATTCAAGAAGATTGTGTCTTTCAAAATTATTTCTAGAATTGAAATCGCATTAAAATTATGTCAAAATTTCTGTATTTAAAAACCCCAATAATGAATTTATTTATAAAAATATATTTGTTAAATTTGGTGTTAATCGCCTTAGCACGGTTTCGATCGGATAATTTCTAATTTTTGGGGGCAAAACTAGGGCTTTTTAGTGTAAGTTGATTTTTAAGTGCATGTTGTCAGCTATTGAATCCCAAAAGTAGTGATACATCACCTGTCGTTAGCGAGTGTGCTCCCATCACTACACTGACGACTGGTGATGCAGCGTATACGGACCCATCACAACACTAACGACTGGTAATGCAGAGACGTACCGACACGTCCCTACACTAACGACTGGTAATGCAGTGTCGCACCGACGGTACGTTTTGCGGACATTCCCATAGAAAATTCGCTAGGCAAATAACATGGCTGGTGGTTAGGCTGGTAGCCGGTAGTAACGATTCGTTAGCGGATTCGTTAGATCCAGTACAGGAACGCCGTACTACAGGGTATTAACGCCTCTAAACTATTTTTTTGAAGAACATAAGATACCAAGTGAAAACCAGTGTGGGTTCAGAAAAGGATACTCCACAATAGACAGCATATTCGTACTAACGTCGATTTTCAGTGAGTTCCTGAGGGCAAATAATAAGTTATACTCTCTTTATTATTGACTTCAAGGCAGCCTTAGATACAATAGACAGAAATTTATTGTTCTACAAACTTTTGGCTTAGGCAACTCGTCCAAAACTATCAATGTATTTATGAGTCTGTACGAGGCAAATAAGATGCCGTAAGGGATGGAAATAACCTTTCGAAGTGGTTTAAGACACATCGTGGAGTCAAGTAAGATTACATCATAAGCCCGCTGTTATTTTCTTTGTTCATTATTGATATCGGAGACCAACTTAATGGTGGCGCACGTTTCGGAAATAGTGTCTTCAAAATACTGATGTATGCGGATGACATGGTTCTGCTTCCTGAATCACCATCGACGCTCCAGAAGATGACAGACGAAGTACAAGGTTATTGCCGAAAATGGGGACTAGTGATTAACACGGAAAAATCCAAAGAGGTGGTAGTCCGGAATGGAAGAGGATGGATGGCAAGAACTGGAAGCTGGACACTCGGTGACATTCAACTGGAAACGGTAAAAATGTACAAGTACTAAGGAGTGTTATTAAAAAAATAAATATGTCTATGTTCAATGTCCTTGGAATGTCCAAAAGAGCGCAAGTACAAATCACAAAATGTTCCAAGCAACTTCCAGATCTAATATGTGCTATACAGCGGAAGTTTGGGAATGGGAGGCGCATGAAGATGTGGAAAAATTGCTACGGTTCTTTGTAAAAAAATACTCTTTCTTGCAAATAATACGCCAGCTTAAGCCATTCACTTAGAGACTGGACTACCGGAATTGTTTGAATACACGATGCAGACCCACTTTAACTATGTTCATAAAATAAATATTATCAGATGAGAGGTACCAAAATATAGTAACAACTGCACTGAAAGAGGGAGGAACTTGCTGTGAACACAGAGTGCACCTGGCCGTTTCCAATCCCTCGGCTTGAAAGGACGGTCAATCGAAACTGCTGGCGGCTATTCGCAATAAAAATCGTGCACGTGCAAGCGAAACTCGGAACACGTACAAAATTCTCGACTATGAGCTAGGAGATGAAACGTATTTCAAGGAACAATACGATACCTGAAGCATTTCCTATATTTCTGCTGTTAGAGCTATGGGCTCAAATAAAGAAAAAATACTATTTTATTTTGCTAAATTTCAAAATTGATCGAAATTAAAACGCTTGTAGATTCATAACTATACAAAATTAATTGGACAGTAAAAAGATTCAATTTACTTTAAAAAAAGGCCTCACATACAGAAATCGGGCATGAAATGGCTTTTTATTCAAGTTTTGGTGAAAAAAGGGCAGACTGACAAGTTTTCAAATTACTTCAGCATTTATAAAAACCAAGTGATTCTTACACTCAAGAGTCAGATAATTTAATGTTCCCCTGATCGTACGTTACACTGTGACGGTTTGACACTTAAGTGTGACGCTCACACTTAAGTGTGACGAACCTTAGTTGCTGTTAGAATATATTGATGGCGTGTTTAGCCCTAGAAAAATAATGGTTCAGCTTAGTTTAATTTCTAGAACGTTTGGTAAATTAAGTCCAGAAATGACCAAATTTAAATGCAAAAAGAGCGTTAACTTATTTTGCAATGTTTACGGGTTGGATGTTGGAACTAACGAACGAGTTAACAAAAAGGAGTCGCTTGAAATAACGTATTTTAATTACTTCAACTTGTCAATTAAAAATTAAGGTGCTAATTGGGTTCCACACCTGTTATGCGTAAATTGCCGTAGAATTTCGCAAAAGTAAGCTTCAGAAGAAAAAAAAAATTTTGTATTCGATAGTCTAATGATTTAAAGGCTTCAACAAGAGATCCAGAGTACGTTCGAAAAAATTGATACGAAATCTTCAGTATTTCTGGCTAGTTTTCAGGTAACACGGGCCTAGCCGAGCAATAATCAAAGATATTTAATTGTCATTCCTACAGATTAATTCAAATTTTCATATAAAATTTTCAAATGAAAATAATTATCAACAGTTTTCACAATGTCTCTGAAATTTCACTTTCTGAACTCGAACCTTAACGCCTTTTATGAAAATTTGAGTATCGAAAGCGATGAGCAACGAGAGAGAATTCACCAGGAAATGATGTCAATTAAGCACAGGTACTAAGGCAACAGGGGCTTTAATAATTATTGTCATGGACTCATCCGAGAGTCTCAAAGAATCGCATACTGCCGCAAAAAGTGGTGCCTTAAATTTTGAAAGTGATTGAAATGAAATTTTATTGATTTTGCAAAAAATATGTTTTATTACAATTATTCTACGACTGAGCTCATTAAAACCACTCACTTAAAGTCAGAAAAACAGCCCCAGCGGTATCTGAAGAAAACTATAGTTTTGTCTATTTCACCAAAAAAATTCATAAAAAAATCCGCCTTATGTCCGATTTCTGTATGTGAGGTCTTATTTTAAAGAAATTGAATATTTTTTACGTTCCAATTAAAAAACAAGTAAGAGTGTTGCGGCCGAGTGCCCCGACAGCAAAATACCCTGTTCCAAGTAATGTGGTTCCTATAGCTTTGAACTCCTTTTATTTTAAAATTTATTTGAATAAATGGGGAGGCGCACTTGCATATCTTCGGTGTTTTTGCTCGGATCTTATAATGGTATACAGAATAGACTCATATTGGGCCTTACTGAATATATATTAAGTCACTAGGTTCAAGCTTAAAAATTGTAGCTCTGACAGTTTTTCGCGGTTAGAAGAAGGAGGAGGAGGAATTTGCCAAATCTGGAGCAAACTTGATCTGGGTACAGTATACATCTACATACATGCAAAAATTTGTGGCTCTACCTCTTATAGTCTCTGAGATCAACGCGTTTATACAGAAAGAGAGACAGTTTTCGCTGTGAAAAGATGGAGGAGGAGGAATTTTCCAAATCTGAAACAAACTCGATGTGGGTACAGTATTCACCTACATACATGCCAAAAATTGTGGCTCTATCTGTTACAGTCTCTGAGATCGACGCGTTCATACAGACAGACAGACGGACAGACGGACATGGCTAAATCGACTCGGCTTTTGATGCTGATCAAGAATATATATACTTTATGGGGTCGGAGGTGCTTCCTTCTGCCTGTTTCATACATTTGCACAACTTCATGATCCCCTTTTTCCCATTTTTAATGAGAACAGGGTATAAAAAAAAACATAACAGTTTTGTATAGTTATGAATCTACAAGCGTTTTAATTTCGATCAATTTTGAAATTTAGGTAAATTAAATAATTATTTTTTATTTGAGCCCATAGCTCTAACAGCACAGATCTCAGCACATTTTTGTCTGAGAAAAAACTGTTTGGCCAAGTATTTTCTTTTAAAACTTGTTCAGAGCTTTCAAATCGATTGAAAAACAAAAAAGTTATGAGAGTTTAGGTGGAGGCAACTTTTGGAAAAATCGAAATAAAACTTTTTATCGATAATATCTCGACAACGCGTCGATAGAATTTTTTTATATTACGATATATGATCAGCGGGTCAATTTACTTTAGAAAATTGTGAAGGTTGGTTTTGTTCAATGGGGAAATTATTTATTTTTCAAGCAGTGGAATAAGGCGGACGGCAATAACGCCATGCCTAATTAATTATTCTTATTTTAAGGACGGAAATGTTGGTCGAATTAAATAAAAAGCTATTTTAGTTTTGTTTTAGTAAAATCTTTTCTAAACACACACGAAACGAAGGGCTTTTCCACATTGAAAGGGTGGAATTTCCTAAGATCATTTTATAAAACTAGGGAAAAACTCAAATTTGTAAAAGTAAAAACTATCTTTAAATGACTTATTAAATTTCTTATAGACAGAGAAGTAGTAGAAACAATATCTTTACTAAAAATAATTTTCTTAAAACCAGACGATGGAACGTAGTAGAGAGTAGCTCATTAGCATTCCAATCCAAGATCTGCTGATATCGCGCTTGATTAATGTTTTCCAAACCCAATAGCATTATTTAAAACAACCTTTATCCTAGGTTTAAGAAAAACAATTTTATTTTAGTTTTTAATTTAAAAAAAACCGATTTTTCCTTTAGGTTATGAAAAATAGTTTTTGAAAATTTAGGGAGTATCTACTTAGGATGGAAATTATATACTCTTTTTAATTATCAGGGTGGACTTAAAACGTTATGCGAGATGCCTTAGCGTTGCTGCCAACTATTTAAACAGAAATAGTTTATTATGTTTCCATTCGATTCTGGATTCAGTGGGAAATATTTTGTCCCATTGTTCGTAGCTAAACTATCAAAGCCTACACATATCATGCAAGGACGTACCAAACTTCAGGCTTTACCAAAATCAATTTAATATAATTAGCCTAATTATTTTTGTTAAGCATGAAGATGTCCAAAAATAGACTTAACACCAAATAAAATAGTTTACGTTTAATATAGTTTGTCATTCAATTTAAGGGCTAGTTCTGTTCATTCACACACACACGCACACATCAACTTTCAACTGACACACACACACACACGCACGATATCATTCATTATTAACTGCCAAATGGCATGCAAATCGTTGAAGTTTCATATACAGAAAATATTCTATTAACCTTTGCCACTTAGTTTGCCACTTGTTTGTTGGCTCTGTTGTTGCCTTTTGTTGTTGCTTATTCTGTACAAGTTTACCTTTCACTCTCGGGGGGCTGTCACATTTGTTATTTGTTCAAAAATTTGTCTGCACGACTTTTGTGTGACTTTGGCGCTTCATTTGGCGCGTGTTTTTCACTTGGCACTGCACAGTGAGGTATTTGAGCTCTAAACTGTAAATTAATTCAGGTTTGAAACACACTGCCTTTTGGTTCTACTTCTGAATAGCGCTGCTTTTAGGCATTGATTTCAGAGCTGAAAAAACGACAGTTGCTTAAAATCCAATCATAAATGACGAAGTTATGGCACTTCAAAGTTGGATTTTTGAAATTTTTTTGACAACATTTAATTTTTGGCTGCCTTTCATTAAGTTTTTTTTTCAATCTTACCATAAAAGCTGCTCAGGTCTCAGATATTGACAGGATTGGGTAATCTCTTGGGAACATTTTTTGCCCTTAGTCATCGAAATCGGATAAAAATACTTCCGCATTTGCAACAATTGGAGAAATAACCCAAATTTAATTTTTTTATGAAAATGCTAGAGTTTTGCATCTGAAAGTCGTAGCAATGGTAACAGGCTTGCAACAAGGACGGACCAAGCATTGCTGTTTTTTGTGCAGATGGGACAGCCGAGATCGCAGTGAACATTAATTGTGTAAAGACTGGGATGGAAGGGCCAATTTTGTAGTCGGAGTAGATAACATAACATTTCCGCCCCTAGTCCAAAAGGACAAAATTATTCTCCCTCCGTTGCATATTAAGCTTGGTCTCTTCAAGAACTTCGTTAAAGCTCTTCATAAAAATGAAAATTTTGCGGCATTAGAATTTTTAAAACGACGATTCCCACAACTTTCTGACGCCAAAATCAAAGAAGGCGTTTTTGTGGGTCCGCAAATCAAAAAGCTAATGAGCGACATAGAATTTTACTCGGCATTATCAGCAGACGAGGCAAAAGCATGGGAATCATTTTGCGCAGTAGTGTCTAGTTTTCTCGGAAACAAAAAAAGACTACACAGAAATTGTTGATGATTTATTGGAAAACTACAAAAAAAATTGGTAAAATCTCCGTCTGTTTTTCATCGAGTTTTTATATTAACCAATTTTATTTCTTTTTATTTTTTAAAGGTGTGAATATGTCCTGAAAATTTGCTTTTTGCACTCCCATTTGTATTTTTTCCCGGACAACCCTAAGCGACGAAAGCGACGAGCATGGCGAACGCTTCCATCAGCAAATGCAGCAGATGGAGTTTCGCTACCAAGGCAAGTGGAATCCGGCAAAGATGGGAGACTATTGCTGGTTCTTGTTGCGAGAAACACACAGTCTGCACAAAAAACAAAAGCGGTCTACATCATTTGAGTACTTTTATCCAACCTTGAACTGCAATAAAAACTCCTAATGCTCAACGTTTATTCTTATTTGGCTTGCTAAGATGTGATTATTATACTGAAAAAACTAGCCAAAACTCGATATTTTGGTTACATATCAATGTCAGAAAGGAATTTTATAAATGGCAGTATCTTAAATTCCTCTCTGATGTGACTTTGTTTTGTTTAGATATTCCTATGTGACTTATTAAACAAAAAGCGCAGAGTTACGGGTCGGAGAGCATGCAAAACAAATGTAAATTGTAAATGTAGCGTTTATTTTTCATATTGATTTTGATGACCAAGGGCAAAAAATGTTCGTAAGAGATTACCCAATCCTGTCAATATCTGAGACCTGAGCAGTTTTTATTGTAAGATTTGAAAAACTTAATGAGAGGCAGCAAAACTTGAAATATCATCGCATTTTTTGATTGGATTTTAAACAACTGTCGTTTTTTAAGAAATAATTTTATTATCTTTAATTTTTGTTCCAGTTTATACATATCGGTGTGGCCGTCTGTGGCCCAGTGGTTAGTGTGCTGGACTGCTGGGCGGGAGGTCTTGGGTTCGATCCCGCCTCTGAACATCTAATAACAAAAGTTTTTTCTTTCTTTAGAAGAAAAGCTTTTACACATACGGTCACCTTTACCAGCTATTGGCGCCAGCTGTGAAGTAGTCTAGCCATGAAAAAGCAAATTCTCAAACTTTGCCGTTCGGATTCGGCGTTAAACTGTAGGTCCCTTTCTCTTGTGCGAAAAATTTAAGTCACACACTCCAAGAGATTGTGAGAAGCTTGGCTTGGCCCCGTTGGAGGATCTGTCAGCCAGTTTTACATTTTACATATATACATATCGGTGGACTAAAACCAGAGAAAATGGCATTTTAGTAGACCTACCTTTTTCAAAACTCTAAAATTGAAAATTTAGCGATATCTCAAAAACCGTTCTACTTTTGACCTATCTGAGCAGATTTGAATTCAGCGTGAAATTTAAGATTAGAATCAATTGCTAAAAGAGTCGGATACAAACACTTTTGAAATTTTGTGACATAGTGTAATTACCGTAAGCTTCAAAATGAGTCTTTGAAAACGGTGCTGCGAGTACCAGTGCTTTAATATACATTACCAAAGCTAAACAAAAATCACGAATGTCAACCAGATCATTTTCTTTTTGTTTTATTACAAATACAAGGTCTTACTATTATATTATATTACATATTTTATGTATATAATATAATATTATATAAAGAAAATGGACGCATTCAGCAGATAATTCCTCTAAGCAATTACAGATGCTCTGCGCTAAATATCCTTACAGGTAAGCTTAAAGTTATTCAGTGGCTTTAGTGGCTGAACTAGCAATCGGTATTTAATTCGATTTATGTTCAGCAATCATGATTGTCATTCAGAAGAGAAAATCTGAAATTATAGTTATAGTTAAATCGAAAATTTCTGCTAAATTCTGACCAATGTTTCAGGCCTGTTCTTAATTCCACTTCCATGGAAATTTATCAAAAGTGGAATTGAATTTAGTTTCCATTAACTTTTTAATTGATTTAAAAAGAAATTTTTGTTAAACGTGTCAAGAATTTGGTTGTGCCATAAAAAACAAAAGTTAAAAAGTAAAACTTAGCCTCTTTCAATTCCGACTGTTCCATTTTTTATTCAATTTTTTTGGCCCGAGGTTTGATTAAAGTAAAATGGGAACAATATCACGGGTAATTGAGAAAATCTTTTAAGGTAGAAGCGAATCGGGAATGGCGTTTGCGTTACTTTTTATTTATTAGAAAAGGTTGAAAACTACAGCTTTCACTTACTCATGAACTATTTTATAAGGGTGATTTTTTAAGAGCTAAAAGAAAGTTTTTCAAAAAAAAAAAACAAATAAAATTCAGAAAAATGTATGAAATCTATATTTGAATCAATAGTACGGTCCATATAATTTAATGTTTGAAGATTATTTCATGCAAATGTTGACCGTGACTGCGCCTCAAATGGTCCATACGCTTAGTCCAATTTTGGCATACTCTTCCAACATTTCGGCCGGTATCTCACGAATAAATGCTTCAATGTTGTCTTCCAATGCGTCAATTGAAGCGGGCTTGTCTGTATAGACATGAGCTTTAACATAGCCATAGTGGTTTAATGTCCAACAATGTAAATTTGGTACGAAATTTAGTCACAATAGCCCGAATAGCCGCTTCAGTGAGTCGATTAAACTGACCATAAAATGGAAGAAGCGCGCGATGAACTTTCTTAACAGAGCACGCATTTTGATAATAAAATTTAATAATTTGCAAGCGTTGTTCGTTTGTTAGACGATTCATGGTTAAATTATAGACCAAACTGAAGATGTTTGACAGTGAAACAAAGCACGAAACGTGCGTGAGCTGTTTAAACCAGTGTTGCCCAAAAGATAATAGCTAAAAAATCACCCTCAGTAAATTTGAGCACAACAAATGTCGCAGGTCAATTAAGAAGATTACAATCTAAAAAAAACTTTAACACCAGATCAAACAGGATAAAAGGAAACAGTTGATATAACTGATAACACAATTTACCAGGGCAAATCAGGAACATCCCCAAAATGAAATGTTTCCCTTCCAGCTTGCATCTTTGATCTTCAACAACTCGCCATATTCAAGATAAACCGTTCCACAAAATGCATTAAAAGTAAACATCATCTACGAATGAAATCGAAACTTTAAAAATAAATTGTGCAGCAACTGGTCAACCAAAAATTGTATTTCAAATCGCACATTCTTAACTTAAGAGGCACAACTCAAAATTGATAACTTTCAGGTTTACTTGTTAACACTGTTCATCATGCAATCTGTTAGATATTTGCACAGTGAACAATGTTAACAAGTCAACTCCAGAATAAATAATTTTGAGTTGTGACTCTTTAATTAATCATGTTGCGAAATGTACTTTCTACTATCCACCACTTAATTATTCCAAATATAAAAAATTTTCCATTAATCTACAGTTTAGGCGTGAACTACCCACTGTGCGCTGGGTAAGCTTTATTTGTTTCATATTTTGGTCATCAAGTGGATTTTCTTCTGATGCCCTTGCGGGCGTGGGCATAGCATATTGAGAGTGGATTTTGCTAGCGAGCAAACTTATGTCACAAGTTCTGATCAATATGTCTGTTTACCTGACTTAATTCCTGGAAAGATATTCCAAAATGTTTCTAATAGCCAATTAAATGTTCTTTAACCTACGTTTCATGCCCATTCTCAGCTTAAACCCACTTGTCGTATGCGTTATCCCTTCTACACACGCCCAGTATTGTACTTACCAGCGCACTGCTTGATGTCTGCCCCGACACGCACATGCAGGCGAAGGGGATGCCACTTTGACTGTGGCTAGAAAGCCGCTTTGACGCCTGTCGACCGGCGTCTGGCCCACAGATTGAGCCTGCTTCTGTTCGTTCTAGCCTGTCTGCAACACGACGCGTACACTTCACTTTGACACACACACGCACCACGCACTTTCCGACAGCAGGAAATCCTTTTTGCCAGAGGCAATTAAAACGCTGAGTTTGTTGTCTTCCCGGTTTTGTAATTGTAGATTCGCACACACGTACAACCTCGCTGGCTGGTGTCCAGCCAAGTTTCAGCAGCTCTTTCAGTCAACTCAACTCAAGTTTCATGCCTGCACGTACCAGCTGGAAAATTGTAAAGAAAAAGTGAACTGCAAAAATTGTTTTGGGCACAAATATTCGGCAATTAAGTTTAGCTCTGCCAGCGACTGCGGTGCGTATGAGCAATGTGAATGTGAATGCCTGACTGTAATGTGAGCAGGCGTCAGCCAGCCGACTTGTGTCTGCTTTAATGGCAGCCTTGGCGACGCTTGTTGCGGTCCAAGCGTATAAGTAGACAACATGTTGGCCTAGGTGGGGTAGAGGTGCTCAGCATTGAAATGTGTACGAGTATCCGTGTGTGAGGAAAAGCTGTTCCCTTAATATTTTGAAGTCATTGTACGCCCCACAAAGTAGGCAACACTTTTGAGCTCTTTGATATGCTTTTCACGTGGGAAAGTGAACATTTTTTTACCCTTGCAGAGGGTATATTAAATGTGTCCGTTTGTTTGTAACCCATAGAAGAAAGTATCTCCACATAAGGTATAATTATTCTTGAACAACACGACGAACCAAGTTGATATAGCCATGTCAGTCTGTCCGACCGTCCGTTTCTATGCTATCTCCTCCGTCAGTTGTATTGCTTTTATTATTAGGACCGAAGTTGGCCCAAAGTCTTTTAGTGGACACTTTTCAGAACCGACCGGAGGGGACGACTTTGACATATAGCTATCGGATGACTGTAGTTTGATGAAAATCTTTATAGTCCAACAGCAAAGAAAACAAGTAAGAGCGTTGAAGTCAAGTGGCCCGACTTCAAAATACCCTGTACAATTGAGACACACATGCAAACACACACACATATATACGCGCGCGATGAATACCAATACTTGTACCAATACTATGAATTATCTGGATGATTTTATTGTTTTCGGCAAGACAGAAAAAGAACATTATGAGGCGGTCAAGATAGTACGCCAAAGATAAACTGAATACGACGTATAACTACACTTCGACAAATGCTTATGGAAAGCAAAGGATTTTAAATTTTTGGGTCGCATTCTGATAAATCGCGGAATTCATATAGATCCGAATAAAGTAAAAACAATAATTTCTTTTCGCAGAGCACAGCTTCCGGGATTGACAAACTGAGAAAAAAATTCAATCTAAATTTTAATTGGGGAAGTCATTTAATCCTCCGAAGCTTTTATACCCTAATGTTTTAATACATCAGAGTTTAAGAACGCAGCTTAAAACAAACTATTTTTCTAAATAAAACGCACTCGACCGTAGTTCTTATCCTAAGATATGCCATGGGATTTGGACCAAATCACATCTATGAAAAACGATAATTAATACCGGAGTCCACAAAAATTTCACGTACTTTAAAACTGAAGCTGTCGGTAGAAACGACGCGACGGACGCGACGGACGACGACGACGACGACGACAAACCACGACCCCGTCACCATCTACCTTTGCAAGGTTAAAAATCTGTTTTCGAGAATCTTTCAATTTTGTAATAGGAAGATTGAAAAACCTTGAAATGAGATTAAAAATCTTAAAAACCAGATTTATCATCTCGCAATTTATCAACCGTCCTACAGTTTTCTGTAAAGCTTTATTTAAAAAACTTTATGAAATATATAAAAAGATTTATTTTGTTAAAAATAAAAATAAAAAAAAATAAAAAAAACAACTTGGCTCTCCTGGGACTCGAACCACAACCTTCTCGTTCCAATAAAGTTTTTGGCATCCTCCTTACCGACTCGGCTGTTGAAGGAAATTTTTTTGCGCAACCAGTTGCAGTATAAGAACTCAGCTGGCATTGTCGTGCTGAGTTCTTATACTACGACTAGTGACGCGCTAAAAATGATGCTCAACAGCCGAGAGGGCTGAGTGGCGACGCAGTGTGGTAAATCACCCCGATGTACTCAGTTCAAGTCCCAGTACGGGTAAATTAATAATTAACAGTTAAATAAGTTTTTCAGAAAGAAAAAATTGTTAATAACTAAAGCTAAGGTCCCACAGGCAAACAAAATTTGAACACATTGTGCAAACAAAGTTGGCCTTGAACTATAAATGTTTGCGTAAAATAAATTTGGTGTTCCCACATGAGCAAATATTTGCTCTTGAAAAATTTGCGCAAATATTTCCCCTCCGCAAATGATTTGCGTTAGTGTTCACACAGTAGGGGGCAAATTTTATTATACATTTCTTTGCCCAGTCTACTAAATTTATAAATCAAGTAGGCTGATTTGTTTAAGCAAACAATATAATTTTTTTGAAATAACACAACAATTACAAAAATAACTGCCTAATGATTTTATGCCGCGGAGCTGCATATTTATGGGTACTTGAGAAAGAAGAAGCGAAGAAGAAACAAGCTCGCCGCAGTGTTTGGGTTAGGCCATGGCTTTAAAGCTCTCAAATGAGTTACGATAGGAGGCTCCAATCTTCCGTGTGTTGCGATTAGAATGCGTCTATTTTCTCCTTTTTAAAGAAGGTGTAAATTTTGTCATAATTAGTTACAGATAAGAAATGTGGTCGTGTCGTTTAGTGTTTTTGGCAAGGGAAAATTATGTGTGTGGCGTTATCGTAATCGTTGCACGTATCGAACGCATTTATTTTGATTTATTAACTTGATATCTTTTGCTTTTAAATTGCAGTTTTTCCTGTTGAACCATGGTTTGTTTAGCGTAGTTGGAAATAAATCCCAGAATCCTTTTGGTTTACTTGCAACGAAGTCGGCGAACTCCTTATCCCAGTCATCCTTTATGGCTCTGAAGATTTTACAGATTGAATCCTTTAGACTGCAGTTTAATACTATGAAGTGACCTTCTGTAGGAGCATTTTGGCCTTTGCGTCTACTAGAACATTTTGTGGCATATTCATATTTCCTGGTAGGTAGTGGAACTAGACTGCAGCGAGCTTTGTGGGATTGTTTGTCTTTTCAATAATGGATTGAGCTATGAAGTTGTTTTGCTGCATCTTGGCAAGCAATTGAACACTGTTTCAGTATAATGGAGAGTTGTATTCTAAAGTACAGAGTGATTTTTTGGATTGATATATGTTAAATAAGATCTTCACTATCAGTATTTATCGTGGCTTAGTGTTGTCATAATCAGTCATTCAGTGTTCTCATGACCATGGTACATGGTCTTTCGTGGCCTTTGAAATCAGTTTCTTAAGCACTTAGCGGTTATTACCATGCAGATTCTTCAGCTGCAAATTTAATTGCATGCATTAATCCTGACATGATTTTTTACTTTGTTTGACATTATTATATTTTTAATCCGCAACGGTCTTTTTCCGCGATTTGATGATTTGTCAGTCACGGAAAGTGGTTTGAAACATTCTTTATGATCTTCCTATATTCTTTAACAATGTTCATCTCTACCTTTCTCCCTCTTTTTTTTTTTTACGTCGGTTTTTATCTTTTTCATAATTTTGATTTCCCTACTTTGGATATTCGTTTTTTTTCCTTTTGATTAATCTTCTCTGTGGTATACATATTTGTTAATGTTTTTAAGTTTTGGAAGACAAATCCTTATTTTTCCTTTTTTTCTCGTTTTTTATCTCTCCCCTTTCCTTTTTTATAGTACTTTTTTTTTTTTCTATTCCTATTTTTCTTTCTCCTTAAATTTTTTCTTCAACAATCTATTTTGTTTTTCCAACTCTACTATCTTCACCTTTGAAATCAGTTCCTTAGCGGTTATTACCATGCGTTCTTCAGCTGAAATTTAATTGTGTTAATCCTGACATGATTTTTTACTTGTTTATTTTATATTTTTAATGACGGTCTTTTTCCGCGATTTGATGATTTGTCGTCACGGAAGTGGTGTTCTTTATGATCTTGACTATATTCTTTAACAATGTTCATCCATGGTATTTATCGCGGTTCGGTATTGTCAAAATCATGGTAATGTAGTTATGTGTGGTCATTTGTACCCTTGAAAACGTTTCTTAAGCAGTTAGCGGTTTTTTCCCCATGCAGATCCTTTAGCTGCGAATTGCGCTTATGCATTAATGCTGACATGATTTTTTATTTGGTTGGGCATAGAATTTTTTTGATTATTCATATTTTTATCCTCTTTGATACTATTTCGCGATTTAATAAGTCGTCAGACGAGTGCCAGCTGCTGGCTCCCAAACTGTGTCACCAAAATTAAACCTTGCAAATATATTTAATTTTATTTTATTTTTTACAGTTCTACGGTTATAATAGTACGATGCCACGATGCCGACTACTACTCGACGCCGTAAAAACGAGTACATGATTACACACAAGTATCGTGGCATCGTTAAAATGATTACTTCTATCTGTAATCATACGGTGCCGGAATCACTCGTGCAGGTCTTTACTACAGACCATATCAGCTGCAATTTATACTTTTCTTATTTATGTTTATATAGAAAAAATAGCTTATACCATATAATTAAATAATTTTTTAATTACGAACTTATTTTATTTCGTGGTCTTGTGATATATTTGAATTTTCCTTGCAGCAACATCTTTAATTTTGGTATTGCGTAAGCCAAAAAAATTATTTTTTTCAAATATTTGCCGTGTTTGCTCTTACAATTTGCTTGCAAGAGCAAACTCGCAAACCCGCAAACAAAATTTGCCGAGGGTGTTCCCACGTGTTCCCATTAGGCAAATATTTGCTTCAAATTATTGGTGCACAAACATAGGCAAAGCCTACTTGGCAAATTATTTGGTGTTGCCACTACAGGAAAACAAAATGGGCAAATATTTTAAAATATTTACGCAAAATTATTTGCCTGTGGGACCATAACTTTAATAACTAAAACGCAACACAAAAAACAAAAAAACATAAAAATAATAACAGCTTAAAATAATTTTTTTTTTTTTTTTTTTTCATACTTAAAAATGAGATTGTTTCATCTGAAAGTCGAGTATAATCGATCTTTATCCAAGATTGATGGATTAAGGTTAAAATTGAGAAAATTGAGAATATAATCTTGGGTTAAGATTATCTGGTCTTAGTCGAATTCTGACACCGTTTCTCTTTGATTCAAGATTTTAATCTTGATTTTAGATTGATTTTTTTCTTAGTGCACTTATGTACCAAAATTTAAACCAGATTTAGCTGCTCGGACATACTCTCTGAGGAAACTTATAAAGAAGGGACAAATGATGCCCAAATTATATCTTTCGCGAGCAAGAGTCTGTTTAAAGTGGAAAGAAAATATTCTCAAACTGAGAAAGGAGGGTTAGCATAAGTATGGGCTGTATAAAAGTTTTACTATTAATTAATCGTAATAGACTTCGAGTTAGTAACGGACCATAAACCATTAGAGGCTATTTTTAAACCAACATCGAAACCAACAGACCCAAAATCTTTGCCTGAAGAAATTGAGAAAGACTGTTATGCAATCTCCAAGACCCACAGAAGTTGAGCTGAATTTATTATTTTTTAGATATTATTTCTTTATCTCAAAGCTAACTGAAATCTCGAATAAGGACAAAATGGAAGTTATTTATTGATGCATCATATGTTAAAATAAGCCAGTCAATAATAAAATTCAAGGTTTACTCAAGACATATTAACTGCAAATACGATTTTATTCCCAACTTAACTTGCAGAGATGTTGCTTTAGTTGTCCCAACGGAAAGAGGACTGTTGGCTGTCGCTCAAATGCTGTATGTATCACGTAATGCAACACACATTCAGGCATTATCCACCCAGCAGCAATTTTATCCACAACCTACGAATCGAAGTTGTCTAAGCTATAAAAATATTTTCACAGAAGTTTGGAATGCTGAACTTGAAAATTCATTTAAAATTTTTTTAAGGAAATTTTTTAAGAAATCAAACCTTTAATTTTTTCGTTAACTAAACTTTAGGCCACATCTTAATTCAGAAAGTTTGACGGAGTCGAGCATGTTATGAATCGTAGAATCTCGATTCATAAGTAGAAAAAAATAAAAATATTTGCATTTTTTCAAACATTTTTTAAACATTTTGACAATTTCTCAATTATCGAAAATTTCGAGTGCCAGTCACACCTCGCAAATGCATTTAAAGCGAGTAGTAATGTAGTGAAAATAACAGGCACTCTTGCAGATCTCTGATAGCTACAGTGATCAGCAAATGTTTGTAAGCGAACTAGCACGTCTTGCAAGTCTCACAGAAAGGCTGAGTTGCGATCATAAATATGGAAATATTAGATATTGTAATTGCAACTGTTTAAATGTTGTGTTTTTACAAAACTAAAAATATACATATGTACAATGTATGGATATGTACATTGTACATATCTTTCTGAACATTCCATAGCATAAGTTTCTATGGGTAAATAATTTTCCCAAATTTTAATGAACATTTGGATTAATAGCCATTGTTCAGCACAGCAGCTGATTTTAAATAGCCTCTTGATTCTGCCCTCGCGGAATAATTTTGACTTTAACTCGATTGTAGATTTTCCAGAACTTAAAACTAAGTTTTAAATTTGTAACTTTACTTAGATTAGAACTCAGGTCTATTGGACTTTCAGCTGAAGTTCTTAACCTCTTCACTTTTGCCGGCAATGTCAACTGTGTAGCTAAGGCTAAAATGACTCATTAAAATTTTAGGGACAATTATTGTCGCAATTTGTATTAATAGACGAAAATTGCCTTTGTGGATCATCACTAACTTTTCAAAAACTTACGCTTACTCTAAAAACTTTGCACATTGACGTTAAGCTGTGCCTAAAAGTGTACCAACAAATTGAAAGTGAAAAAAACAAATTTAATTTAGTTGATTTACGATCCTTATTGAAGTTGTATGCACTGAAGTACACTATCGTAAGTGAGTATTTTACAACTGCATATGGGGCTTCAGAAGAAACATTATTTTGAAAAGATACAATTATTGTTAATTATTATTTGTTTGGTTGACCATCTTTTGAAACTATTAAAATTTATCTTCCCCATCCAGTCACATCTCAAGCCTGCGCAGCCCCTCCTCCCCACCAAAAGTAGGACAACATTGTTTGCATTAAATTACAATTTTACGAAATATTCCCTGCGCAGCCGGCTGGCTTATTAACTCGGACGCCAACCAACGCGAAATTCTATTGATAGGCCTGGCACGACACAATCCACACACATGCTCACACACAATATTCTTGGGTTCATTCATAAAAGTCTTACGCTAAATTCAGAAATGTTAAAGCTTTAAAAAAGTCCAATTCAGTTCAAGTGAAGTTTGGGTTTTCCTGCACAACTCGAAATCAAAGTCCGCGCGCGACTTGTTTTTTTTTTGTTGACTCTTTGCTGAAGAAGCGGCAGCAGGCACAACACAACCGAACTCTTCGGATTTTGCACGGGAACTGAAATTGAAATTGAAACTAACGAATTGACTCAACGCAGCAGCCGTTTTGGTCTTCGTTTCTCGTCCTCGTCCTCGTTGGTAACGAAAGTGAAAAGTAACGTATACGCATCGTTGACCCGCTTGCCACATGGCCATGGTTAGCTTTTATAGGGCTGTGTGAGCTTTTATTGAGAGAAAGAGAGCACGTTTGGGCCTAGACAGCTGATTTTTGTTATTGTCCTTGGGTCGAAGCCGGGCGGCATTTGTTTTTATATGTTGTTGTCCCTTTGTTGTTTATGAAAAGTTTTCGGATATGGCTGCGGACTATCAGGTAATTGATGACATAATTGGAGATAATTTTAGTCTGTTGACATGGTTAAGTTTTGGAATTTGTTAAATGAGCAAATATATCAGATATTAGTTCAAAAGTAAAACAAATCTTAAACCTGATTGATGCTATTCAAAATAAATTTTTAATAATTTGCCCATTATGTTTTCTAAGCCTTCCCTTTGCGTTCTTTAAGTTGTCTCGCTAAGTAACTTAATTATTGGGTAACTAAAAGCTTTTAAGCACACGTGTCTGCTGTACTCCTCCCACCGCAAATCTATTTATGAATGAATATCTTTCTCATGCTCCTTCCTTTCGGAGCCACAGGCTGGCATTATGTGTATAATTCGATTTTCATTGTTATTGTTCAGATTGGTTTTTCCTTATTCAATGCCTATTATTTTCTTTTACATTACTTATTATGAGGCTTCCATTATGCATTTAATAGGAATTTAATTACACGTGATTCGCAGGTTTTCCTTTTCCTAGAAAAATCTCATTTCTGTTGCCTTTGTGATTGGCAATTGATTTTTGTGCGAGCAAAAAAATGTTTTAAATAAAATTCAGCCTCTTTGCTATGCTAAGTTGGTCATTAATCAGAAAGCATATGAATTACTTCAGAAGCAAAGAAAGGGATTTCTGTCTGATATTTAGTCAAATGCTAGGATTTCGATTTTGAATTGACCGATTTTAAAGTGCTTGGTCTTAGGTTAATTATGATGGGTAAAGTTTCATTTTTTTATTTATTCCACATTTTAAACTCGAGTATATTTTGAACCTGTTTTTATTTTACATTTCATGCCAGAAAATCTGCTTAATTTGTACTGGTGTAACGTCTGTACTTATAAAGCGAGCAACTCGAAAGCTGAAGCCAAAAACTTCAAACCACAACCGAGAATAAACTTTGGCATAAGCTCTTATTGCATAAAATACATACGCTTTTTGGTGACTGAACTGAAAAGGGAAGCTTTTTATGGTTTAAAACTTAATAGCTTCTCAACTTAAAGGTTTATTTCAGCTGAAAGCTGCTATACATGAACTTTACCTCAAATTTTATATTGGGGGTGCTTCAGAATCCTCTTTCAACAAAATTCCACCCGAATCCATTTGTACATCCTTCCATTCTATTGTTAAGACTCTATTTGATAATATCAGAAATTACTACTCCTTATCTCTGAAAATAATTATTTCAAATAATTCTAGTATTTTTTGTTTAATACTTGTGTTTAAAATTACATTTTCGCCAACCCAAAAGTATGCACAACAGAAGGGTAGTTTTTTGTATTGAATTCTAATCGAAATATTCAACAACACCCATTGCTTACTTTTAGGCATTACAAAATAATGTCACTCTAGCATACCCTGCAGTACTGGGGAAGTAGCAATGCGTTTCTTCATTTCGTATTTTGTATGAAATGTCCGCAAATGCGGTCAATCGCATTCACATCGTTTACAGTAGAGCTGGTGAAATGGGTCCCCATATTAGGATGCCTAAAAAGGGTACTTATGAAGGTACCCATAATATTGAGTGGCCATGATAGGGGTAGTTATGTAGGTACCGAGAAGAAAATAAATAAATAAGCTTTAACTTAAAATAAAATTTGGACCTAATTTGATTGATTACACAAGTTTACACGATTTTTCATCCTCGGCAAATTGATGTCGCTCCTTATGTAAACTCACGCGCTGAATCCAAATATGGAGCTTAAAAATTTCTCAGTAGAACAGATTTCGAGATAATCCCAATTTACCGTTTTTCGCATTTTTGAAAAAGGACCTCTCACTTAATTTCTATTATCTCAATTATGAAATAACTTATGAACAAGTTTTGTACACCAAATTAAAGCTTATAAAATTATCTTTTAATCGTTCATACATCGTTTCAATGTCAAATTTGTGGTGTAGCTGCTAATTAGAAAGATATCGAGAATTTTGTTTCATTTTTTATCGAAAATTAAAAAAAAACCGCAAATTACATCGTTATTTTCACCAAGAAAAAATTTTCAAAAATTTCTTTTCTTTGGTTGATGTAACCTAATATATAACAAATTCAAAAAGGGTTCATACATCGAAATCTGTTAGAAATTGTAGAATTTATTAGCATTTATCTGAAAAATGAGCAATTTCAGTTTTACCGTTCAAGTGGTTTCCGTTTTGCTCCCCCTTTGGTGTGCACAGTTTTTGAATTTGTTGAAAAGCTTTTAGAGATCAGCACAGACACTAGTTGATCCGTTGTACAATGATTTTGGTCCGACCCCTAAGTAACTGTAAAGCATGACCCATCTGAATCAGCCGATGACTTAGAAAACTATCAAGAACACGCAAAAGAGAGAAATCCCTTCTGCCAAAGTGGACTATCGATCTAATAAGAGATCTAGATCTTTCAAAAGAAAAATCTGAAACTTTAGCATCACGTTTGCAAGAACGGAATTTGTTAAAGGATGATGTCAAAATAACATACTATATCGGCAAAAGCGCTATGCTGAGTATTACTTGAAAATAAAATAATATTTGTTCTTGCAATGATGTGTGTGGTTTATTTGAGGAGTTTAGTCAAGCGGCGTTTGCTTATCGCAAGCTTAGTCTAAAAGCGGAATTGTCGCACCAGGGAAACATCAAGCCTTCGACACCGATAGCGCATGCCGTTAATATAAAAGAATCATATGAATCAATGGCCATGTTGCTTGATTTGATTAACTACAAGGAACATAACTGGAAAAAAGTTGTTGCAATAGTTTCAGGATTGCAACAAGGATATACCAAACACATGTTTTTTTGTGTGCAAATGGGACAGTCGAGAACGCCACGAGCACTACGTTCGAATGGCCGGTCAGAACGAATTACATAGTTGGACAAGAAAATGTAAAGTTCGAGCCACTTGTCATAAAAAACTGGGTTTATTTAAAAATTTTGTGAAGGCTCTACAAAAAGACGATGATGCATTTGCATTTGTGAAGAGTGTGTTCCCTTACCTATCAGAGGCAAAGATCAAAGAGGGTGTGTTTGTTGGGCCGCAAATAATAAAAACTTTTCAAGGACTCACACTTCAATTCAACGGTGTCCAAGGATGAAGAGGACGCATGTAATTCATTCCGTTGTGTTGTCACTTCATTTCCTGGAAATTTCAGAAGTCCTAACTACAAGGAAGTCGTCGCACATTTAATAAGAAATTATAAGCAAATAGGTAAAGGTTGTATATTATTGTATATTAAAGTTTTCATTACACTCAAACGCTGCACATTGTATTGCAAACAGGAGTAAAAATATCGTTGAAACTTCAATTTTTGGATTCCCGTTTGGATTTCTTCCCTGAAAACCTCGGCGATGAGAGTGATGAGCATGGTTAACGATTTCATCAGGATATGAAGAGTATGGGACGCCGCTAACAAGGATTTGAGGCCATGGTGGGAGACTTTTGTTGGTTTCTTGCGCGAGAGGAAAACTGTGCACACAAAAGGGGGAGCAAAATGGACCATAGACATTTTTAATACCACTTGAACGGTAAAACTTAAATTGCTCATTTTTTACATAAATGCTTATAACTTATACAATTTCTAACAGATTTCAATATATGAACACTTTTTAAAATTGTTATACATTAGGTTACATCATCCAAAAGAGAAAGAAATTTTTGAAAATTTTTTTCTTGGTGAAAATAACGGTGTAATTTGCGGTTTTTTCAAATTTTCGATAAAAATTAAACAAAATTCTCGATATCTTTGTTTTTAGCAAGTACACCGCAAATTTGACATTCAAATGATGTTTGAACGATTGAAAGATAATTTTATTAGCTTTAATTTGGTGTACAAAACTTGTTCATAAGTTATTTCATAATTGAGATAATTAAAATTAAGTGAGAGGTCCTTTTTCAAAAATGCGAAAAACGGTAAATTGGGATTATCTCGAAATCTGTTCTACTGAGAAATTTATAAGCTCCATATTCGGATTCAGCGCGTGATTTTACATAAGGAGTGACATCAAATTGTAGAGGATGAAAAAAATTTAATAAAAATTTAATAAGGGTATACTAAAGTCGTGCAAATGTATGTAACAGGCAAAAGGAATCATTTCCGACCATATAAAGTATATATATTCTTGATTAGCAACAACATCCGAGTCGATTTAGCATTGTCCGTCTGTCCGTCCGTCCGTCTGTATGAACACCTAGATCTCAGAGATGGTAAGAGATAGAGGTTTGACAAGTACAGGACAAAGGCTTCTTTTATCTGCACGCAGTTTGTTTCAAATTTTGGCCACGCCCCCTCCCGCCCCCGCAATTTGGAAAAAAGGTATATCTCCTACAGTTTTAAAGATAGACGATTCGTACCTTCTAGAGATAGTTAGTAATTAGCAAAATGAATCGATTTGCCAAAAATGATAAAGATCGGATGAACGGTTCTCAAGCTATAAGCAAAAAAGTGAACCAAGCCCTCCCCCGCTTCCACCTCTCCCACCCTAAAAGAATGTTGCATACTTTTACGGATGGTCACACTAAGGAACGCAGGAACACTGTTAAACATGTTTTTTCATGAGTAACGGGTATATCGAAGTCGGTTAGAGCCGACTTTAACTTACGCTCTCGTTATACACTTGAAAAGTGTATTATAATTTTGCCCAGAAGTTTTGCAACGCATAGAAGGAATCATCTCCGACCACATAAAGTATGTATATTCTTGATCAGCATGACGAGCTGAGTCGATTAAGCTTTGTCCGTCCGTCTGTCCGTCTGTCTGTCCGTCCGTCTGTCCGTCTGTCTGTTTCTACGCGAACTAGTCCCTCAGTTTTGGAGCTATCGAGCTGAAACTTTGCACAGAGTCTTCCTTTTACTGCACGCTGCTAATATGTCGGAACCGACCGGATCGGATGTCTACTTCTTGTAGCTGCCATACAAATGTTCGTTCGGAAAATGCGTTTTTGTGAGAAAAACTGGTTTGTTCTCAATATTACTGCTCTCAAACACGGTCATGGGTAATATGCAATGTTTTTAAGCTGATCTGCGAAGTTTGGTCGAAGTCGCTAACCGTTGAGACAAGCTATTTCAAGTGTATCAAAACTTCGGTACAGACGGAGTTAGCTTTGCCTTTCTACGTTGTAGGCTAAAATAGCCTCATTGGTAAAAATCTTCTTCAAGTTTTTTAAAATGACACCTGACATAATTTGGCTCTTCATTGCATCAATCTGTTACAGAGGTCCGGAATATCTCACTTAAAATTAAAGTGTTGTAAAATAACCCTGTTATTTTTAGACACTTTGAAATATGTCTCAAACAGATGGAGTGATTTATTTTTTGAGTATAAGTGTTTCGCTCAGTGAAAGTGACTTATTTTTCGAGTGTAAGTGTTTATCTCAGTGAGAAACACATATTTTCATTTTTTTTCTGTTATGGGTTTTTCAATAACATTTATTATTGTGAGAAAAATATAAGTGTCTTTTTAGTCAAAGTCTTTGGATCGGACATTTTCAACACTAAATTTCATTTAAAGCGATAAGGGCATAAAATTAAAAGCCGCGGTTATAGCTTGGTGCTCGCCAGAGTCGTTACAAGAAATTTGTAAAGGTAGTTTCGCCTTGTGGGTGGAAAGGGCTGGAAGATCGTATAAGGATCAATGTGAAACACAAGTGCCTAAGAAACTGCTTTTTAAAACCTCAAATGACCACACTCAATCAACAATGCGTTTAACAGTAATCGAAAAATGGCGCTCACTACATTGCCGTGATAGTGACAATACTCAACCGCGATAAATACCATGGATGACCAATGGTAAAGAATATAGTCAAAATGATAAAGATTTTTTCAAACTACTTTCTACGTATGACTAATCTTTTTATCGCTGGAAAATACCAAAGAGGACCAAAAATTGTAATAATGCCAAATAAACTCTACTCTCAACCAAGGGGAAATCATGCAAGGATCAATGCATAAGCTCAATTCCGTGATAAGAGACCTCCATGGACCATGGGAATAAAACCACATAACACTTAAAAAATGCTTTTCAAGACCACAAATGACATCACATAACTACAAAAATATGATTACGACAATACTAAACCGCGATATATACCATGGATGACCATGTTTCCACTGATCTAGGAGCTATTTTCATTCATTTCATTAAGTCATTCTGAAGCTTAAGAAAATTGTCTCGCTTTGAGGCGCCGACACGCGCAAGCATACGTCGCAACAAGTGTAATTGCCTTACATTATAGTAAGTTGAAACAACAAAATTCATGCTTATTGAGTCAATATTGACGCACGGCGCCAGCTGGGCGCAGCAGGTACACTGTGCGCGATCGAGACCCGCTTGGTACTGAAGTAGTTGTTTGCAAATTAAAACATATGCAGTGTGTTTTTTACTGTTTTTGTTGTTGGACTGCTAACAAACTTAAATTTCGTAACCACCGCTGGTATAAAACATTGTTCCCAATCACATCTACAAAGTAAATTATTATTACATAACTTATAGAGAAATGACACTTATCTTTATTTACTTTCGTTTTTCTGTTATACTATAACTGTTATCAAAAAACACTTTGAACCAGAGCTCGCAAAATATGGTCAACCAAATTTTTCTATGCTGCCTGCTCACCGAAATGACAGGAAAAATTTAACAGAGTTGCTCACTCTCTCAACAGAACACTAGATTTTCATTTTCTAGTGTTTTCTGTTTCATAGTAATCGATGAGGGAAACACACTCAGCTGTCTGACTATAACAGTTTGATGGGGACAATTTCTTTTGGGTGTCAGCAGCTGAGCTATAAGGGTTATTCTTTTTAAAACCAAAAGTTTAAAAAAATTTTTCATTTTAATAAAAAAATCGAAATTAGATCTTCAATAACGTAATTTGCGGTTTTGCACAAAAATTTTTTGTTAATTTTATAAACAATTTCAAAAATCGTCAAAAAAATGGAAAAAAAAAGGGTTTTTTAAAAACGTGATATCTCAGGTTTGGTTTATCGGACAGGTATCAAATTGATACTGGTGAAAAGTATTTTACTGTAGCTACTCAAATAATAGTTTTATAGATTTTTAAATTATTTAATAATATTAAGAAATTGTTGCTAAAAATTATTTATAATTTTTCTCAGTGTTAACCACCATGATATAGCTTCTAAGCATAAACAATTTATTGTCCTAAACGTAACTTCAATTTTGGTGTTTTCAAAAGATGGAGACTTTTATAGTTTAAAAGTTATGAATTTTTGAAGTTATAAACAAATAAAAAGTTGCCCTTAAAAATGCGTTGCCACTCAGTCAGTTTCAAAGCTCTACGACTGAAACTTGGCAAGTGGGCTTTATATATATCAAGCTTTTCAAAAATGTCAACATCACACAGATCGGACGTCTATTTCATATAGCTGCCATACGAATGCTATGATTAATTGCATTTTGTTGTGGATTAGGGTGACCAGAGTTTTGAAAGTATATTATACCACAACCAAATTCAGCATTTCTATGGCAGCTATATGATATAGATGTCCGATCTGTGTGATGTTGGCAATTTTGAAAAGCTTGATAAATATAAAGCACAATTGCCAAGTTTCAATCACATGACTTTAAAACTGATTACGTGAGAAATTTTTATTTAAGGGCATCTTTTATTTGTTTACAACTTCAAAAATTCATAACTTTTAAACCATAAAAGTCTCCATCTTTTTGAAAACACCAAAATTTAAGTTATATTTAGGGCAATAAATTGTTTATCCTTAGAAGCTATATCATGGTGGTTAACACTTAGAAAAATTATAAATAATTTGTAGCAACAATTACTTAACATTATTAAATAATTTAAAAATCTATAAAATTATAATTTGAGTAGATACAGTAAAATACTTTTTACCAATATCAATTTGAGACCTGTCCGATAAACCAAACCTGAGATATCGTGTTTAAAAAAAATTTTTTTTTTCCATTTTTTCGTTTTTGACGATTTTTGAAATTGTTTATAAAATTAACAAAAAATTTTTGTGCAAAACCGCAAATTACGTTATGATGGGTCATGTCGAGATCTAATTTCGGATTTTTTTCAATTAAAATGAAAAATAAAAATTTTTTTATCGGTTTGTTATAAAAAAGAAACACCTCAACCAACCAACCAACACCAGGCGGGGGTCCCGAGCCAGGGGGGGGCCCCCACTCCCCACCCCCACACCCTTGTTTTATTTAAAAAAAAAAAAAAAAAAAAAAAAGCACCCCACTATCTTTTTTTTTTTTTTTATTTTTTTTTTTTTTTTATTTTTACAAACTTAGTTTACCAACAAAAAAATAAAAAATTTTTTTTTTAAAAAAAAAATTTTTCTTTTTTTTTTTTTTTTTTACTTTTTTTTTTTTATTTTTTTATAAATTTAACAAAAAAACCATAAATTTTTTTAAAATTTTTATATTTTTTTTTTTTTTTTTTTTGATAATTTAAAATAAAAAAAAAAAAATTTTTTTATAAAAAAAAATTTTTTTACCTTTTTTTTTTTTTTTGGTTTTAAATTTATATCCGATTTTGACAAAAACTTCAAAATCTGTGTAAAAGCGTATAATATTAATAATCGCTGAAGTGAGACACGTTAACCCTTGCCAAGTTTCAGTCGTAGAGCTTTGAAACTGACTGAGTGGCAACGCATTTTTTAAGGGCAACTTTTTATTTGTTTATAACTTCAAAAATTCATAACTTTTAAACTATAAAAGTCTCCATCTTTTTACGTTTAGGACAATAAATTGTTTATGCTTAGAAGCTATATCATGGTGGTTAACACTGAAAAAAAGTTATAAATAATTTTTAGCAACAATTTCTTAATATTATTAAATAATTTAAAAATCTATAAAACTATTATTTGAGTAGCTACAGTAAAATACTTTTCACCAGTATCAATTTGATACCTGTCCGATAAACCAAACCTGAGATATCACGTTTTTAAAAAACCCTTTTTTACATTTTTCCGTTTTTGACGATTTTTGAAATTGTTTATAAAATTAACAAAAAAATTTTGTGCAAAACCGCAAATTACGTTATGATGGGCATGTCGAGATCTAATTTCGGATTTTTTTTTATTAAAATGAAAAATAAATTTTTTTTTAACTGTTCGGTTTATAAAAGAATGACCCTTATAGCTCAGCTGCTGACACCCAAACGAAATTGTCCCCATCAAACTGTTATAGTCAGACAGCTGAGTGTGTTTCCCTCATCGATTACTATGAAACAGAAAACACTAGAAAATGAAAATCTAGTGTTCTGTTGAGAGAGTGAGCAACTCTGTTAAAGTTTTTCCTGTCATTTCGGTGAGCAGGCAGCATAGAAAAATTTGGTTGACCATATTTTGCGAGCTCTGGTTCAAAGTGTTTTTTGATAACAGTTATAGTATAACAGAAAAACGAAAGTAAATAAAGATAAGTGTCATTTCTCTATTAGCTATGTAATGATAATTTACTTTGTAGATGTGATTGGGAACAATGTTTTATACCAGCGGTGGTCACGAAATTTAAGTTTGGGAGCAGTCCAACAACAAAAACAGTAAAAAACCAACCTTATCAGATAAAATTGAGTCGGCAAACGAGATACACACTGCATATGTTTTAATTTGCAAACAACTACTTCAGTACCAAGCGGGTCTCGATCGCGCACAGTGTACCTGCTGCGCCCAGCTGGCGCCGTGCGTCAATATTGACTCAATAAGCATGAATTTTGTTGTTTCAACTTACTATAATGTAAGGCAATTACACTTGTTGCGACGTATGCTTGCGCGTGTCGGCGCCTCAAAGCGAGACAATTTTCTTAAGCTTCAGAATTAAAACCCACTTTTCGACCGATAGTTCCTATGGCAGCTATAAGATATAGTCATCCGATTTTGACAAAAACTTCCAAATCTATGTGAAAGTGTATATTATTAATAATCGCTGAAGTGGGAGACGTTAACATTAAAAACAAAAAAGTTTTTCTCACAAAGACCCACTTTTCGACCGATAGTTCCTATGACAGCTATAAGATATAGTCATCCGATCCGGTCGGTTCCGACATATTAGCAGTGTGCAGTAAAAAGAAGACTCTGTGCAAAGTTTCAGCTCGATAGCTTTAAAACTGAGAGACTAGTTTGCGTAGAAACAGACAGACAGACGGACAGACAGACGGACGGACAAAGCTCAATCGACTCAGCTCGTCACCCTGATCAAGAATATATATAGTTTATAGGGTCGGAAATGAATATTTCTATGCGTTGCAAACTTCTGGGCCAAATTATAATACCCTTTGCAAGGGTATAATAAAACATTCGATGTACTATAATTTGAATACTTATTTTTAAGCATTAAGTAGCTGGATCATCCCAAGCGTTTTCACGACAATCTCAGTCTTTAACAACGTATATTTAATTATTTGCAAATTAATTCCTTGGACTGATTTCTCCAGTCTGGTCGCCAAAACAATTTTAAGCGATATAAGCTTGCATTTAACCATAACCTTTATATCAGGACAGCCCTTTTACTTGGACATGATCCATATTTCTCGAGGCTGTAGGATCCAATTGCAGGGCGTTATGTATATATTTTGTTGACAATTTTGCGAAACCCTTTGCAGGCTTATAGTAAAAATGCCCACCGCTGGTGTTTACAATTTTCACGTTAGACGCAATTATTGTTTGTTTATTTGACTCAATGGCAATTTTATTTTTCATTGCATTTTATGCATACCGGTGTACTCTTTGACCTTATTAAATGATTCGAACACTTCCCGATATTTAGCCGTCAATACTGCCTCAAAATATCACCTTGAAGTACATATTTTTTATTTTGGAAATGTTTAAGGCTCAGGAAAATTTATAATTCTGGCTAATTAGGAGCTAATTAACAACAATAAACTGCGTCGATGTATTGTTTTGCCTTTTACAAAAGCACACATACATGCATACACACATATATTTAATTGAGGCACACACACATGCTTAAAAGACACTTTCGAAAAATTCTGCCCAGCAAAGTGTCTCAAGGAAACACATGAGCAAAGCAAGCTAGAAAAATCTCTCATTGAAATAGATAGCGAACTGACGAATGACTCTATAGAGTACATCTCAAGCTATCTAATTAGAAGATATGGTATCAGCAGGAGGGCTGAAGAAGTCATCCACGGAATTCGTGGCCAAAATCAAAAGGCTTGAATCAGTATTTAGCAAGTTCAATGGCAACAATATTTGCTCAAAACCATTTTTGCTGGCCCAAATAATAAGAATTGCTGATAACATTGAACTAGAACCAAAAACGAAAGTATTTTTTTTTAAATGCGAATAAAATTTCTTCTGAAAAGTTTAAATAAAAAACTAAAACTGCAAAACAAAAGCAAAGGCTGATTAGACAAAAAAAATTGTTTAAAATATTAATATAGTACTTTGATTCATGTATTGTAAAACTTTATTTTACTATACGTTAAAATATTATAATTTCTTTTGAATTATTTCAGTTTATTTGTTAGCCAAAATCTTTCAGCTGTCTGTTAGCTCAAACAATAACAAACGAAGTGTGCCTAGCATTTTCCTCTCAGAGCAACTGTCAAATGTTTTAGAGAGCCGAGAGAGCGAGTTGAAAATAATTAAGACCCCTCACCATGGTGAAACTATAATAAGGTGTTCTATTCCGCTGTGGCGAAGTGTCTAATTTTTAAAGAGAGCAGAGAGCATGCGACATAAATGACAATATTGCTTAGACATTTTCTAAACAAACACAAATAAAGAAATACGAAATAAAAAAAATAAAATAATAATCAAAAATTTCTCCGCAGCATGGCCCCCCCCCCTCAAAGTTTCAATGCTTACTGACAAAAATAAGCACTTCAAAAGAGAGCAGGAATGCGGAATAGAACACCTTATTATAGTTTCACCATGCCCCTCACCACATCGGAATACGTCACCTTATAGTAAATTCACCTAGGGTGAGATGTCATTTCGTTTCACTTTTTTCTTATGTCTTATAATGACTGTATTCTATCTGACAGCCTGTGAAAAAGGAGCAATTTTTTGAAGCACTGCTTTGAACATATGTTATTTTTTAAGTGTTATTGAAAAACAGTTAAATTTTTCTCTCAACATTTTTTCTTTTAACGAAAACAAAAAAAAAAAAAAAAAATAAAGGGGGAGAAAAGGCTCGACCGAAGTTTATATACCCTTGGAGAATGATATCTTTCTGCCAGTTTTTATAATGGCAGCTATACGATATATTTATCCGATTTTGATCAAACTCTCTAAAATTGTGTTGAGACAGATCATATTTATAACTGAAACGTACAAACACGCTACCATTGAAAACAAAAAAGTTTTTCTCACTAAAACTATTTTTTCGACCGATCATTCCTATGGCAGCTATATGCTATAGTCTTTCGATTTGGATCTGACTTGACAGAATTATGTGTTAGCATATCATATTAATCATTAACGAGTTTGGGAGCGATAGCATAGAAAACAAAAAGTTTTTCATACTAAAACTTTTTTCTGATCTATCCTTTGTATGGCAGCTATACTATATAGTTGCCCGATTTGCATAAAACTTGCTGAAATTATGTGAAAACATAAAAAACTCATAAATACGAGGGTTGGGAGCGATAGCATTGAAAACAAAAAAAGTTTTTTATACTAAAACTTTTTTCAGATCTGTATTTTGTATGGCAGCTATACTATATAGTGGCCCGATTTGCATAAAACTTGCTGAAATTATGTGAAGACATAAAAAACTTTTAAATACGATGTTTGGTAGCGATAGCATTGAAAACAAAAAAGTTTTTCTCAATAAAACTACTATTTCAACCGATCGTTCCTATGGCAGCTATATGCTATAGTCATCCGATCCGGCCGGTTCCGACAAATGTGCAGCGTATTTATACCAAAAGACTGATCACAGGATACTTTTATTGGTGATCGTGTCGATGTTCCGTTTATTTTTCTTACTGTTGACCAGATATCTTTGCTGTTTTTAATTTTGCAAATCGAGCGCTCCAGTTGCTGGTAATATTGTCGCTGTTTGTCTGCGCAAAGTCGTTTGTAATTTTTATTGTGCTCCTGGTATTCTCTCCTCTCTTCGAGATTATTTGTTCTCCTGGCTTTGTTCAGCATTTTCATCGCTGCTTTTCTGGCATGATCACATTCGCCGTCGTACCAAGCCTCCTTAAAACACTTGCCTTTTTTTTTGAATTCTACCGCTTTCTTTTATGGAGTTTGTGAGTTCGGTTATGAGGTAATGTTTTTGGGCTGTTTCTAGGTGTTCCATGCTACGGTCTAAGTTTTCTTTGTATTTGGCTGCGTATCTTTTATTCCATTTCAATTTTGGTAGCAGTTTTGGGCACTCATATATTTGTTCCGACTGTATATGGATATCTACTGCTAGTGGCATGTGGTCCGAAAAGATCTGTTCCTGGATCTCGATATCTTTCACGCATTTGTGCCAGCTACCTTGAATTATACAATAATCAATGACGGTGTTTGAGTCTCCGCGGGTAAAACTGAAACATCCTTCAGCATCTCCTTGGGTTCTGCCATTGCACGGTTAGGTCAAATGAGTCGCATAAATCAATTATTTTCTGACCCCCTGGAGTCCACTACAGTGTCCTTTGTGTTTCTTTCGGTACATGTAAATTTGTTCACCAGCTCATTTTTCGAATAGCACTGTGCGTCTCCTATTCTTCCATTTAGATCGCCAATAATCATCATGTTGTTTATTCTATTTTCTACAATAGAATCGAACATCTTGCAATAGTCTTGGTTCCATTTGTTGCAGTTTAGGTATGTAGGTAGAATGCACAAACTCTTTCCATGCGTAGCAATTTCGATGCTATCAGCGTCTCCATTTGATAAAAAGCAGCAATTGGTTTTTTGTTTCAGCTCATGTTTTATCCCGAGTAAAGTTCCACCACGTGCACGGCCTCTTATGGCTGTTCTTGTCGCTGGTACCCATCGTAGCTCATATTTGCTAAAGTATAAATTAAATCTCCTCTTCATTTTTTTCGACAAAAGTTTCAAATAGGCAAATAATATCAAATTTGTTTATGTACTCAAAAACAGTTTTTGGATCAGTTTAGACCTAAGACCCCCTATGTTGTAAGCCAAAAGTTTTATATTTACGAAAGTGTGTGGGGATGGTGATGTTATAACACTATTATTATTCTCTATTAAAATTTCCTTGGTGAGGTGCTTAATACTGTTATGAACAGGAGTATTTTTTTATATTTGGCCGTTTTTTGCTTCTTTTTGTTTTATTAAGCAGTGATTCGTAGCAAAACATAGGAGTATTGCAAACGTTTCGAATATCTCAGTAAGGGAGTATGTTTGCCGCCTGCCCTTTATGGATTAGTTCCTTGTTGTCGTTGATATACATCCATTTACCTCCGTTGTTGATGAAATCGTTTTTCACAAATATTTTATTGCTTTTGTTTACGGTTGTCAGGTCCTTTTAGCTGAAGTAGCACTGATTTTCGCTCCATTTTCGCTGAGCTTAGGTCCCTATCGACGTATATGTTCGTTCCAGCCAGCTTTCTCCGTTTTCAGCCATTTCCTACCGTTTCACATTCCGCTACATGCCTAAAGCCTAAAGTATAGTATATAAAAGTATATATATTCTTGATCAGCATGACGAGCTGAGTCGATTAAGCTTTGTCCGTCCGTCTGTCCGTCTGTCCGTCCTTCCGCTTTTCCTCTTTTTGTTTCTACGCGAACTAGTCCCTCAGTTTAAAATTATAGAGTCTTCTTTTACTGCACGCTGCTAATATGTCGGAACCGACGGGATCGGATGACTACTTCTTGTAGATGCCATACAAATGTTCGTTCGGAAAATGAGTTTTAGTGAGAAAAACTGGTTTGTTCTCAATATTATCGCTCTCAAACACGGTCATGGGTAATATGTAATGTTTTTAAGCTGATCTGCGAAGTTTGGTCGAAGTCGCTAACCGTTGAGACAAGCTATTTCAAGTGTATCAAAACTTCGGTACTGACGAAGTTAGCTTTGCCTTTCTCGTTATTAAGTCTTAACTAAAATTCCATCATACTGAAGTTAATTTAAGTTTTTATTCCTGTTGTTTTGAAAACCATATATGCTGGTATAATAAAACTAATCAAATGGAAATGTCAAATTTTGAGATTATTTAAAATGAAATGTTTATGATATAATAGGGTGTGATCCACATATCGAAGTCGATTTCTTGACGAAGTCGATTACTTGACGAAGTCGATTACTTGACGATTTTGATCCGCTTGGCTTTCAGTAGTCGATTTCAAACCGTCAAAGTTTTTAATCAACTCACAACAACTCTACAACGACGTCGATATGTAAAGTTGTGGGATTTCAAAATGAAACGAGAATGTTTATACGGAAATTGCCGTAGTAATTTTGAACTTACCCGATTAACTGAAAATCTAAGTCTTTGGTAATGAATAACCAGAATACTTGTATCAAAAATATGATTCTTTAGGTAATGAAATGAATAAAGAGCGAACCGAACCGAACCGAAAAAATAATCAATGAAACAAAGATTGAATTCAATTTTAAGCACTGTAAAATATGTTATGAATTAGTTTATAAGGGAACGCGCTATAAAGCAAATTATTATTTAGCCAGTAATCGACCAGTATTGAAAATATATTAAATTTTAAGTTTAAGTCAGCAGATTTCTTTAACAACTTTTGACAGCCATTTCCGCGGATATGAAGTACATTTTGGGTTAGATGAAGATTTTTTGGAACTCAAGCTAGTATGTTTTGTTCTTTTCCAAGTTTTCTACTGGATTCGATTAATCCCAAAATGTACTTAATGTATCTTCAGAAACTCTTATTTTAAGATTTACGATATTAAACGAGAAGGCCAAGCTAACTTCGTCTTTGCCGAAGTTTTTATATCCTTGCAAATGTTTTAATACATCAGAGTTTAAGAACGCCAGCATTAAAACAAACAATTTTTCTAAATAAAACCCACTTTTCGACCGATAGTTCCTATGGCAGCTATAAGATATCCGATCCGGTCGGTTCCGACATATTAGCAGAGTGCAGTAAAAAGAAGACTCTGTGCAAAGTTTCAGCTCGATAGCTTTAAAACTGAAAGACTAGTTTGCGTAGAAACAGACTGACAGACGGACAGACAGACAGACAGACGGACAGACGGACGGACAAAGTTCAATCGACTCAGCTCGTCACCCTGATCAAGAATATATATAGTTTATAGGGTCGGAAATGAATATTTCTATGCGTTGCAAACTTCTGGGCAAAATTATAATACTCTTTGCAAGGGTATAAAAACGAACTTAAAATAAGATTTTTTGTTCTCATATTTAGGAAATCCGCACTTAGGGCCGTTTTCTCATGTTGCTGTTTTTGCAAATCTAGGTGGGTTTGCTGTATTTGCTTTTCTCATGTTCAAGGTTAGCCATCTAGATGGATTTCTTTGCCATCTACTTCATCCTCTTGTATTTCAAAACCATGTACATGCTTAACCAAATTATGTATTTTTATGTGTGCACTCATATGGTCACACTGAAAAATATTTAAAATCAAAAAACAACTGCTGCTGAAAATAGTTAAGTCTGTATTGATTAAAAGTAAACCCAAAATGAAAAATATTGGATGTGGCTTTTGTACGCAAGACACCTGCAGACATAGCCAAAGAGACAGATCCGCATTTTGATTCCCCTAGTTCATTGCTTAAGCTAAGTTCACACAGGCAGATAATTTAGCCAAATTTTGATTAAAATAAAGATAATTGAAGATTTTACAGGATTTAAAACAAATGCTATAGTTTCATATGCAAATAATTTGATCAAATATGCCCGGAAAGTTCCACAATTTGGCCTTTATGGCCAAAATTCATCAAAATTTGTCCAAATTATTTGCCTGGGTGACCATCATAGTAACAAGTCGTCAAAAAAAAATATCCTTCTCCTCCTCTGTAAAATGCATGCTCACTTTTTAAAATTGGCGAGCAATAATTAAAAAAAAATTTGACGATTGACAATGCGCTGCCAACTCACTTTTAGTGCCTATCCAGCCCTCCCGGTGTGACCGTGGCGCAAATGCCCAAATTCATAATCCATCTACATGAGACAACCGATTGCACATAATCCACCTAGTTGCGAAATCTAGGTGGATTTCGATTTGAGAAAAAACAGGAACATGAGAAAACGGCCCTTAGTCAACTTTTGAGATCGTTTATACTTGAACTCGTACAGATTCTGAGTGTATAACTCTTGCAGCATTATGGTGGCCATAACTATTCGCTGTTAGTTCATTTAATTTTACCGCCAAGTTAAACTTAAAATCAAAAGAACTAGAGGTAAGCGTCTTGTTTCGCACTTGCTATCGACGAAATAATGTGTAGAGATTTCGCACATTTTTCGCAACTTAAGCTTGATATTGAGATACCCGCGAAATACCACGCGATTTTTATTAATTTTTTTAAGGTGGTATTCTCCATGTCGAGTCTGTTTTTTTGACCTCTTCTAAAAAAAATCGTATTAGAAAACGCAAAGAGTTCTTCCAATTCTGTTTTTTGTATTATGCTACAAACAGATTAAATTAAACCAGGGATCGCAAATAAGAGTTATGGACTTTAAAAAAATCAAGCCAAATAAGTGTTCTAGACCCTTTTGGAGACACCCCATGTCCGAATTTTGAGTGAGCAATCCAAAATCAGGATAAACTTTTATATTCAATTTTTAAAATAAAAATCGAAAAATAACTCTTATTTTTATTTATTCGATACGAGGGCTGTTCAAAAAGTTCTCGGCCGTCAAAGTGGGTGTCCAAAAAAAAGGTATAGTGCTGCCGGCCATGATTCCACGTCTCCAGGTTGTGTGAAATGAAAACTAAAAACGTGGTTATGATCAGTATAGATGTCATTCTGGTCTGGGATTTTGAGATTCTGGTTTGAGAACATCATACGTTGGAAATATATTTGCATTCCGCTTTTTGGTACCACTCTGCAAGTCCGTGTAAGCCTTTTTTGTGTAACCGCCATCAATATATAAGGCCAAAGCTTCCTCTGCTATATATTTAATGGGTTGGTAATCGTAGGACTGAAAAGCTGATTTTATTTTTTTGGGCAAACTTCCATCGGAGTTTAATAAAGACACCATCTTCGATGCACTTCGCAGAATTATACAAACTGGTACTGGCTGCAGATACGAGCTCGTCGCACGGAATTTTTTTAATGATGTCCAAAATTTTTTTTTGTTTTTTCTTTACAATCCATGAAATCAACTTCAGGTCGTCCAGCATTTGAGCTTTGGTCCACCAATATTAGCTCACTATCCAACCACTCCTTGTTTTTGGCTTCAAAATCCTTTCGTATTCGATTGTTCTCTCTCCATTTCAATGCCAATTTTTTGGTGAAATTTTTAATGCGCTCTGCTATTTTGACGCATTCGCTGATTTCATATTTGTTTTGATCAACAACATTATCATCAATATATGTCTGCACCGCAGAAAGTTTTTCGGCAGCGTCCTTTTCCATCTCCCATACTGCAAATAGCACCCGCTTGGACACTGACATTGTTGCTAAAAAATGAATTTAAAAATAAACCTGCGGAAACCTGCAGCTGAATTTGGACATTTTCACATCGTAAAACATTCAACTAATTTTTAAAATAACATTTATACCGAACCCGGTCGAACCTCAAAAGTTCTGCTCTACGAAAGTTTAATTTATTAGTATACATTATATCTCTTAGAAGCACTACAATCAATGTCGAATTTTGGGACAAAGCACAATCACAGGTCACAAACACTTATTTTGTTATTTAATACATACCTTTTACTTCTTTACTACCTTTTACTTCTTATTTGCAATAATTGATTTGCTAAATCTGTCAATAATTGCAGCACGTGCTTAGAATTGTCGGTGAAGCGATTGGCAGGTCTGGTAGAACATATGATGTGTTTGAAGCTGCACAGCTGTGCGAATATTGAGAGAAAGGAAAATCCAAAAGTGTTTTTGGCTTATCGGACATATTAGTTATCAATTACTAATCGATGATGGCGAAAATATTTATTTTGAAATTTGAATTAATGACTTCATTGTCGCGCAAGTCGTGGACGACATCCTCTTATCTATGCCAATCTATTAGAAATACATATAAACGAGATGTCATGGCCCAGTCCATTCAGTTTCTTCCCTAGTCGTGTCCATAAAGCACCAATTGCCTATTGGAGCAAATTGTTAAAAAATTAGAAATAAAGTAAGGATTATTATAGTAGCAACTATTGCATCATAGAAGGCCACCACAACTATTCGCTGTAATTTCATTTTAATTTCCCCGCCAATATAAATTTAAAAACAAATCAACTGGAGATGAGCGTCTTATTTCGCACTTGCTATCGACGAAATAATGTGCAGAGATTTCGCACACTTTTCGCAAGTATCTCCATACCAAGCTTAATACAGAAACCCTTCGTAAAAATTCAAACAGGTAACGGATATTTATTTCAATCCAGGCGCCTAACTCCATATATCGATAAATATCGAGCATGCTGTGAGCGAGTGAAAGAGCGCGTTAGGACATTGGCTCGCCATTGCGTGAGCTGGAAAGTGAGCGACCACTACGAGACGGCCGTGCGCTCCAGCAAGTTCACTTGTCTTTGGGAGCTCAAAGCAGAGAGGTCTTACTAATAGAGAACCAGGTTGCAATGCCGCTCGATTTTGGGCACTGTTAAACAAATTTTACAAAGAACATTGAATGAACACGTTATTAAAAGTAAGCTTATCAACTACTTATAAACTAAAGACGCTTAACTAAGAAAAAATAAGTTACAAAAAGGGTAATGCTAATTGTACCGGTGTCTACCAATACAAAAGAATATCGCCTCCGGAGTAGATCTCGGTGTTGAGGTAAGCGTATCAAAAATGCACAGACCAATACTATATCGTAGGAACCCAATGGTTGAGACAAACACTCTGCTGAAGATGGACTGCTTCAACCTTACCCTTACTTATGAAAGAAAAAATGTCGTTTGTACTCACGTATTGAACAACGACCCACCAACTTGGCCACTGAGGACCTGTTAATGACCTAACAAGTCAACAAAGGTGAATTGATGGAGACTCTAACCACCGCTTAAACCCACCTGGAAATGATCCTTTTTTGAGCCATTCCATTGGAATTGATAATTGGGCGCGAAGTCGGTATATTTGTAAACTAGGTATGAAGATTACAGAAATTTGTCGTCTACATATTGTTCCGATGAGTCATCCTGACACGCTGATCCAAGATATAGAGTGGTCGAAGGGGGGCAGCAAGCGAAGCAGTGCTAATAGAAGCCGACAGAATTTGCAAAGATCGCTCCTTCTTGGTGTAGTGTGTTGTGTTCTTATTTTTAAAGTTTTGTGGAAGCATAACGAAACCTTGATCCCAAATTTTACAATCAACAAAAATATATACAATTTTAAAAAGACATAAATTAAGAAAGCCTATCACGTTTTATAAAGACTTATGAGTTAAGAAAGCAGGGATGCAAACCGAACCGCTTCTTGTGCTCGTGAACCGAACCGTAAACCGAACCGGTGTGTTTCCAAAATGTTGAACCGAACCAAAAACCGAAAAAAAAATGGTTCGGTTCGGTTCACTTTAGCTAGGTATTGAATTATTGGCGAATAGTGAGCAAAATCAGCAATTAGCTTTAAAATATTGCGAAAATACTTTGAAAAGCAGAGTTGTTGTAAAAAAACTAAGAACATCAAACTTAATTCAACCAATCCACCCAAAATTGTAATAATCCAAGTCGTGATTGTATTACATAACAATAATACTCAAGCGTTAGCTTTTTATCTTTAACTGAGATTGGGTTGAAATAGAAAATGACTATGAGTATTTCAATGGTATGCATGCAAAATAAAGACTATTTTTGAATTTGATTTCTTAGATTCTGGGAATCAAGCCTGCTATTAGAAGAAGGAAAAAATGTAGCTTAATATCATTTAATGTTAATTACCAACAAAATTCCAAACGATAATGAAAGCATAATGGATATTCATCCAATTCCTTAAAAAAGTAAAATATCGATTGTTAGCGCTTAAGGCCTGATTCCTGATGACATACATTTTTATTTCGGCTCAATACTTTATTCAAATAAGAATGCTTTGCAACAGCATTCAGATTTCAAATCAATTCAAAAGTGTTTTTATTCATGTGAACATTGATTTCACTTCAACATTGATTGATTTTTATGTCATCTGGAATCAGGCCTTTACCTAAAGATTATTAAGATTATTCCCTGTTGTTTTGAAAATTTATTTATACGTGAAGTGCCAAATATGTCAGAGATTACTTGATCAGGTCAAAAGAAAGTTGTCATTACGAAAGAAAGCCCATCCAAACCTATACTGAAGAAGAAAAATTTTTAAAAAAATCTTAATAATAATATAGAGAAAAAAATTAAAAAAGCTATAAAAAGTTAACTTAAAAACAAGTTGTGTGTTGTGTTGTGTCGCTAACACACACGAGTCTTTGTTGTGAAACATGATCCTAAGTTTAAAAGATCCAGATCTCAGATCCCAACCAGATGCCACCTAGATCCCCCGGATCACGTCCAGATCTCACGCAAATCCATCCCACATACCACCAGATCACACCCAGATCTTTGCCCTCGTCAGCATCTTTCCTACCTCTTCACTTCCCCCCTCTGCCCATCCTCTTGTGTGTGTGTTTGCCAGAAAACTCCACAAATCAAAACAACACAAAATACGAATGACGTCAGCGTCACGTGACGCTGAAATCAAATTTTACTCCAACTAAAATCGTCCGTACCGAAATTAAAGATTAAAGAAAAAAACAAAAATTTAGAAATAATTGACTATAGAAAAAGCTCTAACCCTGTGGTCAGTTAATAACACAACTTTGAGAGGTGCAGCCCTGTTGATTTAAAAATATGATAAGTTTATGTTCACTGATTTCAAAACTGGTTTCGGTTTAGCTCTATCAGAAAAGCAGTCTCGCAATGAATTTAAATTTAGTAGGGCCTTTTATATTGAAATCAGTTTGACCAAATCATTTATCTTTATTTGATTTTTTCCCCACTATTCCAATATGTCTACCTTCTTTTGTTTTAGAAACATCAAACATGTTCAATTTTGATTAACTAAGGACGCTCCATGTGCAATTATCAGGGCGAAACCGTCAGCGTCTGCTGAGGCCCAATATATGTATACCTAGCTTCACCTTATTAATTCCAGCATGAGCACACATACTACAAAGTGAGACAGAGTGCAACGCAAAAGACACCATCATTCGATCCTCTTCATAGCCAACTTATACGGCCGAGTTCTTCAATAGGTTTTTAGAAATCACAACATTTACCAATTTCGATCAATCGGATTAGGAGGATTACAGACCTGGTTCTAAACTGTGCTTCCTGCTACCAGCTAGGGCGTGAAAACATTTTTTATTAAAGGCCTCAACGCAGTTGCAAAACTGTTATTGAGTCAAATTAAATTTTATTGAACTTTCATGCAGCTGGTGAAATACACATGCATTTTAACAAATGCCTTAAAATTTGTAATTTCTTAGCACGTTTACTATGTTTGTCTTCGTGCGATAATTGGACTTTCTCAAAGTCAATAACTATTTTAGGTTCACGCGGTCTTTTCTTTGCTTTTGCAAGTTGCTTTTGTTCAATACGCGCCCTTTCCTGTTTATAGATATCTTCTTGCATCCATCTGCAATGTCTAAGCAACAGAACATTTATTAAATGAGTTAAAATATTTTTTCTGTGCTCGTGGCAGGGATCGCTTTTTGCAAACCAATACGGGAATTTTTGATTTGTATCTAGAACACAAGCTGTTAAAATTTTATGTTTAATTTTAAGCTGGTTCGGACATTTCTTAAACATTTTTTTAAATATTGCCAAATGGGACAACGTTATCTCGAACATGGCGTCAGACGGATTTGTTAAATAAAGTTCGACAGAACTGTAGTTCTTGGCAACAATAAACTGCTCTGTACGACTTTTTAATTCCTCAATCTTATTAAGGATTTTTTGGCAGCTTCCGCAATCTACATTTAACTTGCTACAAATGAAATATCCAAGCGTATATCGCAGTGCGTTACGTTCTTGGACTTGATTATTTTCGCACTCGGATTCTTTTGCTTCTCTGTACCAAAGCGGAGCATCCTCTTCTGCAACGTCAAAAGGGCTATCGCCTTTTGCAGATAATTCATATCCCAAATCGGGCTTGAATGCCCAATCTAAGGAATAGTCATCATCAGCCTCACAGTTCGTATTTCTTATTATTTTATTTTGGACAATTTTCATAGACCAAAGATTTCTGAGGCAATACAGCGCTGCAGCTGGAGCTGGATTTGTGTTTGCCCCGAATCTACTTCGAATCAATCCGAAGTAGTTTTCAAGAGCATCTTGGTTGAATCGGCTGGGATAGACGTATTTAATACCTTGTTCAGATAACAGGTTTTTGCATACATTGCCAATTTCTTTCATTGTAGAACCAAGATGATTTAAACATGTTGATTTTGAAGCCGATTTTGTTTCATTATTGTCTAGAAAGTGTAGGGAATTTAAATATTCTACGAATTTATCAATACGCTTCTGGGTTTCTCCATCGGACCCATAGCTCCCCTTATTCAGCAAGTCAAAAGCATCATTCATGGCTTTAAGAAACTTTGCTGTTGCAGGGGCGTTTTTATTACTTTTTAAGGCGCCATCTTTTGAGCTCAACTCAATTGCATCGCTGACTGTCTTTGAAAAGACTTGTACAGCTAATTTTACGCTCATTTTTTCAAAATTGTTCGGATTAATATGTTTTTCCGACAATTTTGGCGCCAAACGTACTGTTTGGGACCTGTCAGATTCATAAAATTGCTCTATAACGTCCCAACTAACAGTTGTATCAGGTGTAGCAATATTGTGAGATATAAGGTTATTTCTTATACTCTTAAATAGGTGAACATAGTCAACCAAAAGTTGAGGCCGTGGATTTGGAAGAAGATCATTATTTTTGATTACTTTGAAAGCAGCCATATTAACTGCACCACGATCGCCGACTATGGCACGTACTTTTAGGCCAACGTCTGTGCAACATTTGACAGTCCTTTGAAGCATTTCAGTAGAGTTTTGAGGACTTACATTTCGGTTAATAAATGTAATTCCTACTAAATACTTTCAATTTGAAAGAAGTCCGCATACCATGAATGCAAGCATTCCTGTAGCGGGGGAACAGTACTCGTCATTATCACTGAGTCCATCTCCCAGGTCTACGAAACCAACAGCTTTATCAGCTTTTGGCAGGTAAGTAATTCCTGTCTTTATGCTCATTTCGTCAAAAACGAGCTGACAGTTTTTATGGCTCTCATCCATTTCGCTAACAAATTATTTTAGGAAATGAATGTGAGGACCGGAAAATCCTGTTGGGAAATCTTTTATTGGTACCCAATTTCTAAGGGTAGTGAACCTAGGCAAATTAAAGCCCAGACTATCGCGCATATGTTTATATGCTTTGGGGCTGTTCATAAATATATTTAATATAAGAGTTTTTTCTTGCAATGAATTCCACGTTTTGGCATAGGAATTCATTGCAGCAAAGCAATCTCTATTACCAGAAACATTTTCCAAATCAGATTTGTACTAATGATTCAATTTTAGAAGATTGTTTTTCTCCTCTTGTAATTTTATACGTTCTTTCTCCTAGGCAGCATGAGTTCTGATCGTTATTTCATGATCGTCTGCATGAGCATTTAGAGAAAGAATCTGATCGGTTAGATCTTTAATGGTTTTCTCATGACTTTTTTTCATGTCCATTTTTTGTTTTCGCAATTCCCCGACCAAGTAATTTAAGGAGTGTTTCGCACTCTCTAAACTTTGAATTTTCAATTCAAAGTATTTATTTTTGCTGTTTTTTTGATCGCTTTGAATTTTCAAAGCGATTTTTTCTTTATTCGATTCTTTGAATTGAATATTTAACAAATTATTTTTTTTAAGTTACATATCTTTTTTTTAAAGCGGTGTGTGCACTATTTGTTAATGCTCCTTTTGTCAAGGAGCTTGCACTGTTTCCTTTTGGCAAGGACAGTGCACTATCGATATTTTCATCTACTATACAACCACACTTACCTAGGAATTCAGTGGAAACACTGAATTTTTTTCATCCTGACACCCGTCAAGCACTCAGGCTTAAAGTGCCGCGCACACACGACTTCCCTCCGCTTGGCGTACGATGTATTCACCGCCTTCGCCCATTCTTTTGCCTGTCCCGGATCCCTCGGGAAGGCAAAGGCTCTTTCGTCGCCAGGGCATCCCTGGACGACACACTTTTTTAAACCAGCGGAGCTGTGAAAAAAACAGAGAGTTATGTTTTATGCCATATATTATAACATTGAAAGTACTGATCAAAATTATGAAATGTTTGTAAAAAATTTTACTTACGGTTTTGACAGGGTCAACAAGGCCTCGGCCGCTTCTGGTTCTCCTTGCATGAACCTAAACAAATTAGGTAGAAAATACGTTAAAGATTTACCAAATACGAGTAAAATATATTTAGCCCGCGTAAACTGAGCATACCTGTTATTAAAATCTATCAACAATGGCATTCTTTAGGGTTCCCCTGTGGTACCCTTGGAGCATGAAATATGCCTGCCAGTTTGTTATATAGCAGCTATGTATACGATAATCTGGGAGGAATGAAATATAAAAGTTCACCTCTTCAAAAAGGAAGTACTGAAGGCAAAGCAAAACTCATGGAGAAACTTCACGAAAGGGAAATCGGTGGAAACGGCGCATAAAATTTAAGATCCTGCCGAATTTCGTAATGACCTGCTTTCAATCCATGTACCGCATACAACTGCACTATGCAGCTGTGACCGTAAATATCCAGATTGAAGCAAAAAAAAAATCAACCATTAAATTTGTCAGCAAGGGTGATGCATGAGAGGGAATATCCCTTCTTATGGGGGCCATTAAAAATTAGCGTTCTCCTGTTTTTGCAACTACCTGCCTATCTTCAATGGGCTGCGAGTCAAAATGGATGAGCGGTTCTCAAGTTATGAGTCAATAAGTAATTCACCCCCGCCCCACTCCCTCCCACCCTTTCAGAATAATTGCTTCAAATAATTTGTTTTAAATTTTATTCGTAATTAAAATAGTTACTTTTTCATTAAGCTTAAAAATCAAAATATTTAACAGTCAAATTTTTGGACTTAATACATATGTACATTTGCAGTGGCAGTTAACAGCTGATCGTGGCAGCGTGCGCGATATCGATAACGATGGCGCGTGTGATCAGCTGGCTGCCCATCGACAGCTGTTGGCGATCGATAGATGGCGCGCGTTTAAATGTGCGCGCGTGTTTGAATACTTTATTTAACTAATTCTAACGAAATTATAAATGTGGCTTCATGTTACTTAGTAGTTCTAGGGGAATTATAATAATTATATTAACAATAATAGTGAGGATGAGTGACTTCAGGTGGAGCTAATCTGCTATTTTGACATAAACTAATGTTGCGACCTCTGCTGTGCAAAGCCAGCGTAAAAAATGCTTATCAACATTTGACTTAGACGCCAGCAAGGGAGTTGTAAAAGAAGTCTCCTTTGCTATTGGTGGTCTGTCAAAGCATTTTATAAAATTCCCTCCTAGTGAACACATCGATGGAATCATAGCTGACTTTTACCAAATCGCCAAGTTTCCAAAAGTTATTGGTGCAATTGATTGCACTCATGTAAAAATTCAATCCCCAGGAGGAGATAATGGTGAAATTTTTCGTAACAGGAAAGGGTACTTTTCCTTAAACGTTCAAGATGTTTGCAATGCAAATCTTTTGATTCAGGATTTAGTTGCTAGGTGGCCTGGATCGGCACACGACAGTAACATATTTCAAAACAGCCGGATAAAATTCTTACTAGAGAACAAGCATTTTGGAAATATTTACATATTGGGCGACAGTGGGTATAAGCAGACCGCATACCTAATGACACCTTTGTTAAATCCGCGCACAGAAGCCGAAAAATTGTACAACGAGTCGCAAATTCGCACCAGAAACGTTGTTGAACGTTGCTTTGGAGTGTGGAAGCGGCGTTTTCCCGTTTTATCAATGGGAATGCGTATCCAAAATGAGACCAAAATGGCAGTAATCGTAGCTTGCGGCGTTTTGCACAATATCGCTATTCGATCGCGAGATCCACTTCCCGCGACAGAATACGAATTACCAATAGAAATGCCCAGTCCACTGGAAGAAAATTTTAGTACTGATTCAAGTACAGATGTAAATGAAAGATTTCGTTTAATTCTAAATTACTTTTCAAGGTATGACATCATAATGATTTATTTATTAAAATAAGCTACAAGTAAATATTTTTGGTTTTTGCAGACTGCGATGATTACAACTTATATTGATACAACTTAAGTTTAGTTTAGCGCAATATGGTAGGATCTGCGATCACTACGTTGTGAAACATTCTGGAAGAAGAAATAAATTAATTATCTTATAACTTTGAATGTGCATTTTGTACTTACATTTGAAATCGAGTTTTGTTTTTTTTTCTCCTGCACCTCTAACTCCAATAACTCAATGCGCAGCTTTCGCTCACGAGTATCAGCCTCATGCCTTTCTTGCGCTCGCTGGTTTTCGGACCTGAAAAAATTCTGCTGAGCTTGGAGCAGAATAATTTTTTCTTCCTCCAGCGGACGCTTGCGCCCAGGACCAGATTGCGAAGCCAGCTTTTTGGATTTTGGCTGGCGTAAGGTCGCTGGGTTCCAGGTGGCCCACTTGGAACTTGAGCATGGCACATCGTCATCCAAAATTATGGCAGCCTTAAAAAACCAATAAGGATTTTACTGCAGTTAAGACAAAATTTATTATTTTAAAATCTGCACTTACCTCGGCATCGCTTTTAGGTTCTGCAAGTTCGTCATTTTTGTCCATAATAAGACCGGATTCTAAAGTGCCTGTTAAATCCATTTGAAAATTTTCAGCTAAGAATCATATCGCTATTATTTAATACTTACACACATCACTGTCAAGATCGTTGCTTAAACCTGTTGCTGAATCTCCCATCATAGCAACAAGTCTCTCCGACAGGGATGACATCTTCGCACTCGCAGGTGGGCCACCACCAGTTTGGTACTTAGCTGCTTTCTCCTTCGCCAGCTCCGACTTCGACTTGCGCTTCATGGAGAAAAATTTGTCTCGGAGCTGTTTCCAATCGCGCCAAATGCCTGTCTGCCCGCTAAATTTTTCGGCCAGTTTGATCCATGTCTCCTCCTTTTGCTTCCAGGTCACTGCGTCCGACTTCTTGTTCTCAAGAACATGCTTGTTCTCCTCTACTAGGTCCACAAGAAAAACCTCCTCCTCCTCTGTGAATTGCTTGCTTCTTATTTTTCCTTCTTTCTTGGACATGTTGAATTTCAATTGGCGCACAAAAAACAAAACAAGAAACAGCTGTTCGCAAGCGTGCTGCCAACCGACTTTTAGTGCCTTTCCAGCCTTGCTGGTGTGACCGTGGCGCAAATGCCCAAATTTAAAATCCATCTACATGAGACAACCAAATGTACAAAAACCACCTAGTTGCAAAATCTAGGTGGATTTCGATTTGAGCAAAAACAGGAACATGAGAAAACCAAAATCGCTCTTTTACCTACAAAATGTCTCAAAACAAAAATGTTCACTAAAGCCCCATACGGTCATCAGAGGTTGCGAGAAGTTTCATACAAAAATTGAGGGAAGAAGAAGCAGAAGTTACCACTTCGCCTCTTGAACTTTTTGCATGTACGGAGGTGCGAAGTTGAATGTTACACTTAACAGACAATGTTGCACTTAACAGCACATTTGTGGAGACTAAGTAAAATGGCTGTGGGACTTATTATGCTTTGAGCGGCAGACGCAGCATTGAAGGCCCATACGGCCATCCGAAGTTCATAATTTAGCTAATTTTCCCCTATCTTTCGTCGCCGTGGAACGTAAGAGTAGTGTTACCAGACTTTAAAAATTAAGCCAAACATTTCAGTATTTGGTATTTTTAATTTAGTTGGCGGTAGGTCACACTGCTCGATCATCTGTATTTTGTTTTGATGCCAAGTTGATTTTTTGTAGATGCTCGGCCACTTCTCCTCAAGCCTTGTTCACAAAATTTAAGTCCGAATGCTTGGGGTGGAAAAGATCACAAATGACACCGCTCTTTCACCGCCAAAATTAAAGACATTTTTTCGTCATGGAAAAATAATTCAAAACAACTATTTCGCTCATCTTTTCGATTTAAGTCATGGCTGCGAAAGGATGTTAGCGACGCTACCGGAGTGTATTGCTCTCATTTCAAATGCAGTATAACTGCAAAATTTAGTGATCTGCGTGCCCATGCCGGAACCAAAAAACATCAAAATGCTGAAGGAGGCTTTTAGCAGAAAAACAAATTCGCTTATTTGATCGTAACTTGAGAACCGCTCATCCGATCTTTATTATTTCTTCGGCAAATCGATACATATTGCTATTGACTAACTATCTCTACAAATCATCTATCCATAAAACTGTGGGAGATATGACGTTCTTTCAAAATTGCGGGGGCGGGAGGGGGCGTGGTAAAAATTGAAAATAAACTTGATCTGCCTGCAAGTATAAGTAGCATTTGCCCCATACATGTCAAACCTCTATCTCTTACCATCTTTGAGATCTGTTTGTTCATACGGACGGACGGACAGGCGGACATAGCTATATCGACTCGGCTACAGAGTATAATTAAATGGCAATTGCTAAGCTCCTAGGGAATGGCACACATTGCACGATATATCAGATTATTACAGATATATTCCAGAGTGCGTCTACGAAGTTGAAGCACAATCGTCTGAAAAGTTTTTGTGAAAAACGCTTAACAGTGGGGGTGCCTCGGCTTCATATTTTGCGCTGAATCGGAACCAGTCATTGGATCTGGAGCAATAGAAGATCGACAAATTCGACGCAAATTAATATCTCTGCTCTCAGATAATGGCACACTTTGCACGGCAGTGCAAACGATTAGCATTATCATTCCACGCATTTTGATGTATGTTTCATCATAATCTTCTGTTTTTGAGAAATTTAAATTTTCCTTATTTAAGAAAAATTTAAATTGAATGGTCTCAGAATCGGTAGATCTGGTAACACTAGCACAAGGCAAAACAAAACTCGCGCACGCGCGCATCTCTATAGGCTTTGTCTGGCATCTTTTCAGTTACAGTAATTCTTCGAAACCCGGCGAGGTAACAATGTCTAACATTTTAATTCAAAACTCTGTAAGTTTTCAAATAAGGAGGCTTTTTATTTAAAATTTAATTCTTTATTTTAATATTCTAGACCGTCCACATCGTTAACAAGCGGTGTGCCTGTGCACCGGAGGACGAAGACGAAGGAGGGACTCCTCCCACCAAGAGGAATAACCAAAATAAAAATAACAAACGTGCAAAGAAGCAATGCAGAAAACTGACACGGTAGTTTTCCCAAATGTTTATATTCTGTTGCAACATTCATGTCATTGACAATTAAAACATCCGCTGCCGAAAGGTCTTTTTCTTCTTTGAAGATTTTAAAGACAGATTTGAGGAATTCGATAGGGGAAACCCGATAAAATGGACTGGCCGTTTTATATATTTATCGTGACATTTAGGTCAGCGCTGAAGACATTCTGAATTTGCTCGCAATGAGGAGATTGGAGATTGCTATTAAATAATTGATATTAAATAGGAAGGGTTAAGGTTTTACCATTTGTTAATGACAAATTGACCAATTGTTTTTTGGCGAAATGTGTAATTGGGTCTTCTGGGGGAGCCATCAACCGGACTCCTAGTATCGTTTTCATATACTGAATTATTTGCTCTTCAGCATCTTTGTCTGTTGTCGTATCAATAGGACGCCTACCTTTGCAAGTATTGAAACCATTGAAACTCGTCTAATAATTAAATTGTGTTCAATAGGCTCGTTTTCTAACAGCGTTTCCTGTCCACCAGAATTCAGATTATTTTCATCTGTTGTTTTCTGTGGTAAATCGTGAATTTCGATCTTCTCATTAGGAACTTGCTCCACAACTGGCAGATCCTGCTGATTAGCCATAAAGAAACTTCCTGTATATCGCCGAATTCACAAAGCCAGTTTGGGGAAACTGAAATATTGTGCTTTTGGTATAATTCAGTATTATCCAAATAGCGCATGGCTTCGATGACACTGGCTGGTCTACTAGTTACAGAAGAGTAGTAACTGATTCCGAAACGGAAATTGGTATATCAACCACTACTCCTCTTACCGCACACTGCCTTTTATAGCCCAGAGAAATGATTCGCATGAATGGAATTTTGGGCAAAATCAGTCTCTCTTCTAAGCATGTTAGTCCCTTGAGGCAATCAGGGATTTGGGGGAAATTGAACCCGGAATTATTCTTTGGAAATGGCATTTCGGCAAGTTAAACAAAAAAGACAGTTCTTAGAAAATGTTGGAAATTTTTCAGAAAGAGAAAATGCCGTTGATATGTCTAAATTTCTGTACTTTCTAGATATAACTGAACTATTAAAAGCTCCAACCTGAAAAGTAACCATGTGCCTCCGCAGCTCGTTTATATGTTTTTTGGTCCCTCTTGAAATCGTTATCTGGTTGTAATTCTTTGTAAATTTTGTGCATTTTCTCGATAGCTAATAACCCGCGCTTCATTCATTCGTTGAATTTGTTCAGCTCTCCTTCGAGTTTCCAAATGAAGCGTAGTATACACTTCCATCAAAGACTTGCCAAAACAAAAAACTCCGTATAAAAAAAGAACTCACAAAACTTTTTGTGCCAAAGCCCTTTCGCAGTCGCTTTGTTGGCAGTCCACACTTCCAACACCGATAAAATACTAGATCAGTATTTTCTGTATTTTAATCGATAGCTTCCTGAATAATTAATTTTAATTATTTCAAGATGTATCGCACATTGTCGATACACAAATATGCGTAGTCGGGTGAAATTTGAATTTGAATCGAACCAAATTTAAACTGCGTAATAATTATGAATTTCTTCTTCTTTATTGGCCATCACAGCCGTTTGACGGTCTGGGCCTCTGCGATTAACGCTCTCTAGTCCCTTCTGTTCCGTGCGAGATGGCACCAGTTGGTCACACCAAGCTTAGCATTGTCTGCCCGCATCCTGGTCTTCCCATCTTAGTGGAGGTCTCCCCTGCTTGCCTCTTCTTCCATAGACAGTCAGTTTCTTCGTCCTTGCAAACTGATGCTACTACGGGCTAAGTAGAGAGCTCAAGAGCAGAGACCTCAAGCGAAGAACAAAATTAGCCCTATACAAGTCGCTTATCATCCCAGTCCTGCAATACGGCGCAGAAGCATGGAAAATGACAGCAGCGGATGAAGCGGCGATTGGCGTGTTTGAACGAAAGATTCTTCGGAGGATTTATGGACCTTTAAAAGTTGGCGATGATTTCCGCATTCGAAATAATGACGAACTGTATGAGCTCTATGGGGACACCGGTCTGGTCAAGCAACAGCGGGTGCGCTGGTTAGGACATGTCACCAGGATGGACGAAGAAGCTCCAGTAAGGAAAGCTTATTATTCGAAGGCGGCTGACTACGGAGGAAGAGGCAGGCGGGGGAGACCTCGACTTAGATGGGATGACCAGGTTCGGGCAGACCTTGCCAAGCTTGGTGTGACCAACTGGTCCCAGCTCGCACGGAGCAGAAGCGACTGGCGGACATTAATCGCAGCGGCCGAGACCGTCGAACGGTTGTGATGCATGCATCGGGCCAATCAAGAAGAAGAAGAAGGAAGGAATTCATAGCTTGTTCACACCCGCGCTCACGCAAGTTTAGTCTTGCATTTCGCCGAATTTCGGCATCCCTTTGGAGCTCCTCATCCCTATATTGCGCATTCAGTCTACTGTCAGCATGCTCTGCAGTATTTCTTTCCTTTTCGTCTTCTCTGATTTCGGATATATGTGCTTCGACGTATAGCATGGTGTTCAGCATATCGTAGGCGCTTCCCATCTCTGTAAACCGCATTTAATCTCGGTATTTCTTTCCTGCTCCTCATCTCCGACTTCAGCATGTTCAGCATATCGTCGGCGGTACTCCGATCCTGTTCCTGCTTTCTAAACGACACACTTAGGGTGTTCACTTTGTTGAGCACATAGGCACTTGGGGAAAAGTGTAAACATTTTCAATAACAATTTACTTTGAACAAATGTGCACAGCTTGATCGACCCAGAGCCTGACTACGAAAAGTCGGGCACTTGTGCACAAATAGTGTGCCCATATTTAATCAAGAATAATTGATATGATTGTGCTCAAAGTGTAATACAAATTCAATCAGTTTGTCATTGCTGTCAACCAAAAGTAAGCACAGTTGTCGACGCTCAGCTTCATTGGGCCAATGTATATACTGTTACATAAGCCGCAAAAATGCTGTAAATATCCTTTTCGTAATCATTGTTTTAGTTTCACCATTACCGATTCCAAATATTGTACACACGTGCAGATTATTAATAGCAAAATACGCAGCTTCAATCATTTCAACTTAACGATTCAATTTGCCGTCTGTCCGTCTTTTTCTATGCTATCTCCTCCGTCAGTTTTAAAGCTATCTTAACCAAAGTTTGCACGAAGTCTTTTGGTATAAATACGCTGCACATTTGTCGGAACCGGCCGGATCGGATGACTATAGCATATAGCTGCCATTGGAACGATCGGTTGAAAAAGCAGTTTTAGTGAGAAAAACTTTTTTGCTTTCAATGCTAACGCTCCCAACCCCCGTATTTATAAGTATTCTATAATTTCACATAATTTCATTGAGATTTATCAAAATCGGACAACTATATAGTATAGCTGCCATACATTTTGTCAAGTTTGTCCAAGGGTATATAAACTTCGGTACAGCCGAAGTTAGCTTCCCTCTATTTTTTTATTCAATATTTGGTCTTAATTTGTAAGCCTGTGCTTTTTTCGTCACAATACTTTATATGAATAGAAAAACTATTGAAAAGCTTTTAAAGCTTAATGATTTGGAATAACTGTCATATTAATACAAAGCATGGTGACAAAATAGATTTTATGTCATCTTAGAACAGGTTTTAAACAAAAGTATTATATAATTCTCAGGAAACGTATTAGCTCCATAAAAAGAATAAGAAAACCGGAGGTCTGCTCTACAACAAATTCCGGAATTCTTTGAGTAGAGCTCGGTGAACTGTTGAAGAAGCGTATAACGATTCTGAATGTGAAGCAACTGCTGAAGGTACGATTAAAGTTTGGTACGGAGATACTTGCGAAAAGTGTGCGAAATCCCTGAACATTATTTCTTCGATATCAAGAGCGAAATAAGGCGCTCATCTCTTGTCTTGTTTTCCAATTTAACTTAGCGGAGAAATTCAAATGAAAAAACAGCGAATAGTTATGGTGGCCTCCAATGCTGCAATAGTTGCTACAATAGCTATATGTGATTTAAAATAAGCGGTAATGAAGGCACCTAGGGTTCGACAGTGCTGGGGTAATCCTTACTTTATTTTAAATTTTTCAATAATTTGTTCCAATAGACAGTTGGTGCTGTATGGACACGACTAGGAAAGGGGCTGTATTCACTGCGTCATGACAGCTCGTTTTTACGTATTTTTCATGGAACGGCATAGATAAGAAGATCTCGTCCACGACTTGCGCTACAATAAAGTTCCAAGTCCGACCACTGAAAAGTTATGCAGCTGATCCGTTGGACATAGGGAATAGCCGTCGTCCAAAATTGAATCACTTTATACTGGGCCAATGTTACTCACCATCAGACATATCTAAGGTTCTCGTGGCAAAAGTTGGGCAAAAACGACATGTTTTTATTGAGACATTTGTACTTTGGCCATCACTGGTATAACTATTTCATTCTATGCAATTTTTTCTTCAATTTTATTATAAAAACCCATTCAATTCTCCGTTGAACGGTTGTTGTTCCAATGAATTTGGATACCGTTCGACGAAGTTATGCGCGTGTTTCTGAGTACACATCGACAATCTAGTATTTTTTTATACACTTGAAAAGTGTATTATAATTTTGCCCAGAAGTTTGCAACGCATAGAAGGAATCATCTCCGACCACATAAAGTATATATATTCTTGATCAGCATGACGAGCTGAGTCGATTAAGCTTTGTCCGTCCGTCTGTCCGTCCATCCGTCTGTCCGTCTGTCTATTTCTACGCGAACTAGTCCCTCAGTTTTGGAGCTATCGAGCTGAAACTTTGCACAGACTCTTCTTTTTACTGCACGCTGCTAATATGTCGGAACCGACCGGATCGGATGACTACTTCTTGTAGCTGCCATACAAATGTTCGTTCGAAAAATGGGTTTTAGTATGAAAAACTGGTTTGTTCTCAATATTATCGTTCTCAAACACGGTCATGGGTAATATGTCATGTTTTTAAGCTGATTTGCGAAGTTTGGTCGAAGTTGCTAACCGTTGTGACAAGCTATTTCAAGTGTATCAAAACTTCGGTACAGACGAAGTTAGCTTTGCCTTTCTCGTTTAGTATGTCGACATATTTATGTTTGCTTTAACATAAGGGCCCCTAAAAGTAAGCTCAGTTTTGATTGGCGACAGATTCATGTTTCATGATGTTTCACGATTTCTGGCCCAATCCCATAAATGTTAACATATTTGTTTGACAATTTGGGACTTGGATTATTCCTGTTTGAGTGCTGTTACCCTATAGAGCCAGGATAAACTGCAGTCAAGTCAACAATTAATGCATCTTCCCTACAGCAGTACCAATATATTAGAAAGTAAAATTCATACTCTCAAATGACGTATTTTGGAGCTGCAAAAATAGTAAGTAATTCTGGATTTATGCCCACTTTTAAAGAACAAGCACTGATGTATCACAGTATAGGATCCCTTCTTCCCCTACCAGACAATGAACAAAAGTTTTCACAAGTCTACTTCATTGCAGGTGAGGAAAAAGAAGCTAATTAACGTTATGCTATCGCTTCTGAAACAAGGCGGGAAATAATTATAAATCTCCAAAGATTATTTCATCAGCAGAACAACTTAGTTCAACTGTTTAAAACTTCATGGGCACAAATGCCATCTGACGATTTTAAAGTTGTAATTCAAACAGATAAAGGACCTCCAGGTGAACATGAAGTTGAAATTGTAATTGTTGGAACAAATTTTGACTCAAACCGAGATATTCAGGTATGTTCTCAATTCCACTACTTTTTGAAAAGTAAATCGATCGAAATTCCCCTTTGGTTTTGTTTTCCGAATGAAAATGCTCAATGCAAATGTGACTGTGAATGTGACATAAAAAAACATTTGGCGAGAATTTGTAATTTAAAGTCACTATTTAAAGCGTAGTATACACTTCCAGCAAAGACTTGCCAAAACAAAAACCTCCATATAAAAAACTCACAAAAATTTTTGTGCCAAAGCCCTTTGGCAGTCTCTTTTGTGGTAGTCCACACTTCCAACAAAAAGGCCTCAATAAAATACCGATAAAATACTAGATCCGTATTTTCTGTAGTGTTATCGATAGCTCCCTGAATAATTAATTTTAATTATTTCAACAGGTTTCGCACATTGTCGATACACAAATATGCGTAGTCGGATGAAATTTTAATAATTTTCCCATCACTGATTGAGCGCAATTTTCAAAGCAAGCTACAAAACACCGTGAGACTACAACCAAATTTAAACTGGGTAATAATTATGAATTTAATCATCACTAAATTGTCATATCTGCTCATCAGGGCCGTGAAGAACGCATGTTAATCATTTGTATTTACTGATTGTGAAACTTATAATTTAAAATCAAACCAAACACAACGCTCTAGGCAATGTGACCATATTACATGCATACATCTTACAATCTGGTCACACTGTCACAAAACAAAAGAATTGGTTTAATTTAAAATTAACAGTTTCACATTTAATAAATACAAAGGATTAACATGCGTTCTTCACTACCCACCCCTGCCTACGGGGCCTGATGAGCGGATATGACAATTTGTAATTATTACCCAGTTTAAATTTGGTTGAAGTCTTGTGTAGCTTCCTTTGAAAATAGCGCTCAATCATTGATGGGAAAATATTCAAATTTCATCCGATTACGCATATTTTTGTATCGACAATGTGCGATACCTCTTGACAATACATAAAATACGGATCTAGTATTTTATCGGTATTTAATTGGGGCCTTTTTGTTGGAAGTGTGACCTACCACCAAAGAGACTGCCAAAGGGCTTTGGCACAAAAATTTTTGTGAGTTTTTTTTATATGGAGTTTTTTGTTTTGGCAATTCTTTGGTGGAAGTAAATACTACGCTTAAAGCGTAGTATACACTTCCACCAAAGACTTGCCAAAACAAAAATACCAAAAGTGACAATTCTTTTGTTGTGGGACAGTGTGACCAGATTGTCAGATGTATGCATGTAATATGGCCACATTGCCTAGAGCGTTGTTTTTGGTTTGATTTTAAATTATAGGTTTCACAATCAATAAATACAAATGATTAACATGCGTTCTTCACGGCCCACCCCTGGCTACGGGGCCTGATGAGCAGATATGACATTTTAGTAATGATTAAATTAATAATTTTTACCCGGCTTAAATTTGGTTCAAGTCTCACGTTGTTTTGTAACTTGCTTTGAAAATTGCGCTCAATCATTGATGGGAAATTATTTAAATTTCACCCGACGACGCATATTTGTGTATCGACAATGTGCGATACCTGTTGAAATAATTAAAATTAATTATTCAGGGAGCTATCGATAACACTAAGAAAATACGGATCTAGTATTTTATCGGTATTTAATTGAGGCCTTTTTGTTGGAAGTGTGGACTGCCACCAAAGAGACTGCCAAAGGGTTTTGGCACAAAAATTTTTGTGAGTTTTTTTTATATGGAGTTTTTTGTTTTGGCAAGTCTTTGGTGTAAGTGTATACTACGCTTTAGTCATGAATTGCTACCGAAAGCAGTGCTAAGGGCTGCGCACCCTTGAAAACGCGTTAGGTTAATTTAGATTAGTGTGTAAATAATCCCTAAGTTGATCTCTCTGTCGGAGCTTCTTTATCGCAGGCTTTCTCGTTGATATGGGTGGTGCGCCAATTGCCCCATGTATGCACACCACCCTAGTCCCAACCACCGTAGCCTCCACAGCCCACGGCCAATCAGCCCTAATTCATTGCAGTCTTCACAGCCTATTATACAGTAGTGTTTCCTCCGGCTTACTGTGTTAGTTTCCGTTGCTCCCGCCGCTCCCGTTGCAACCTATGAGTTCACCTACCTACGGCGAGTATGATCTTTCAGTCCATGCATCGTTGTGGCTATGAATATTACCTCTATATCAGTATGTCTCAGTGGTCAAGTTCTGCTCACGCAGGACAATACAATAACAAAGGACACTGCTTATACCTCCAGCCCCACTCAAAATGCATCCATGAAATTGACCATGGCATCAGTGTAAAGTCACTAATTTCTTTATCAATTTTTTCAACTCTTCTATTTTATTTGAATTAGCCAGCCAATTTTTTAAACAAACAACAACTGACTGTTTTACTGCTGCTTGGTCACACTACATTGTCGAAGCGGCTCTGGAAATTATCAAACAATTTCGGCTCCGTCAAAATTTCGTGCGTCTGAGTACCTAGCTTAAGGTTTCCCTATTCGTTTGGTTGGACAAGACCAAATTCTAGACAAATTCAATAACAAAATTTTTTTGCAAATTAATTACTGCAGTGCGACAGCGGTGACACATCTATTTAACACATATACAATTTCACTCAGCAATTATCACAAACAATTTTCAAAAATGCATATTCAAAACAATACAATACAGTTTTAACCATGGTATAATTAACAAGGTAGAGTCTTCCGAAACTCTCCATGAGAGAGAGGTACCAGTTGATATGAGCATGTGAGAGCACGTTGACTTCTTGCTTATGAGTGATTTTCACCATTTAACTGGTACCCCAAAAAAGAGGCAGCCTACTTTAATGACTTCACCTGGTACAATTCCACCATGGTTTTAACAAAATTATTTTTCACAATTCAAACATCAGCATATCTCTGCAAGTCGGCATTTTGCTTATGTTTAATTACCGATTCGAAATCAGCTTCGGCTCAGAAGTCGATGGAAGTAAACAAAAAAAAAAAAAATTGCTTATAATATTTTAAACAATGCCGCTCCAATTTTTCAATAGTCAAAGAGATAAACACCAATTAATTCACAAAGGATGCCTATATAATTTTTTACGCACTGGCAAAGATAAAATGCAATGGAGATGTATGGAATAGACCAGTATATATAAATGCAAAGCTCCTGCGGAAACAAGCTCAACAGAAAGCTCAGGTAAGAAAGCAAGCAATCTTGCTTCATTGATTCAAAGATTGGTTCGCAATTTGAATTCAAATAACACACAATTATTAAATGTCACAGGTGATTTTGGACGATTTGATAACCATGAATCACATGCTCCTGACCGGAGCAAAACAGAAGCCAAAATTATGGTATCAGATGCCAAAATAGCAGCAAATACATCTGACGATCGTCCAAGCACTTTAATGCAAAATGTTACCGAAAAGGCTTCATCCAGCGCCATCGCAGAACTACCGGACATTTCAATACTAACATGTAATAACGAGCAAGAGCAGCAGCAAATCCAATGATGAAGACGCCAGCCAACGAGGGAAGAACTAAAGCTTACTGAGACGTATTCAAAAACATTCTAGGGTGAAAATTTGTTGCTCTACGATGATGGAAATAACAAAGATAGATATTTGATCTTCACAACACCGCGAAACCTTTCAGCTCATCTTAATGCAATACATGGATGGCGGATGGTACTTTCCGTACAGTTCCCAGAATTTTTACTAAGCTTTGCTTATTTCATGACAAACCACTTTCACTAATATACGTATTAGCACCAAATGAAACTGAGATCATGTACAAAAACATTCTTAGAAAAATTCGGGAATCAGAATACCAATTGGAACCGGACACAATAATCTGTGATTATGAAAAAGGATTTATTAATGCAGTTGAAAAAGTATTTCTGAACACGAACATTCATGGCTGTTTTTTTCACTTCGAACAATGTGTGTATCCTCAAATAGTTTTATTGGCTTTCAAGAATCGGTCCGAACAAGATGAAGAATTTTGACAAGCAATGAAAATGTTAATAGCACTCGTATTCGTACCGAATAATTATGTGTGCCAGGCTTATGAACCATTATATCAGAGTTCTTTAATTCAAATAATGACATTTTAAAGCCCATTTTTGAGTATTTCACAAGTACTTGGATTGGACGTACGCATAAAAATGAGAGATTGGAATAAAAAAAAAAATAAATATCGTGACTACGATGCCAGGCTGAAAAATGTTGTTTTGCAGTTTCAAGCCCAACTGCGATGCAAAACATGTTGAAATTTAAAATATAATTAAATAATTTACACGGATCCACTTGTCTTGTGACGTTGTTGATTTTTAAGGATACATAGGAAAGATTGCGCTGCGGCGCGCTGTTATACAACTAAACAAGAGCCGAAAGCATAATTTCTTCTCCAATCTTCTAAGAAACTAATTGACATCCTCCTGGCCATATACTCTTCCCTCTTAGCAAATCCACCGAAATTTCCCAATAGATAGAAATAACGCTTGAAGTCAAATAACACTTTAGAACTTCATAGATATACCTTTAAACACTTTAAATAACGTATTTCCTAGTGCCATCACTACGCGTTGAAGTATGTAGTAGTGCATGTGCCATTGGTTGAGTTCAAAGCTTGATGCCGCGTCTACTCGCAGAATCATCTCAATTGAGTCACTGCCCATGGAGGTGTCCTGCCCAGTGTTTAAAAAACTGCCATAAGTTTCATTTCGTCCGCTTTTGATTCTGCCTCTGCTTTTGCGAAATACAAAAGCGGCAGCAGCAGCCCAAAAACGATATTTCACCAAAAGCAAGAAGCGACTGCAGTCGTCGCACACAACAAATCGCTGGCGCCTCGACTTATTTCTTGGAACTAAGAAGCAACCAAATTTAACGCAGCGCAACAACAACTTAGTTTTTTTTTTAGCGCTTTGTTGTTGTTACCTTCAACCGAGCCGAGACGAGTAACGGTAAATACTTTTTGTGTGTGCAAAGTCCAAAATGTAAAAGCAGAAAATAAATGCAAGAGACTTCTGTGGTGCTTTTGCTGCTGTCGACTTTTAAAAGCGATTGTGAGCTTTCGCTTCGACTTATGAAGGGAACGGAATCAAAAGCAAAATCAATATCAAAATTTATGAAGCGACGACTGCAGTCGCTTCTTGCTTTTGGTGAAATATCGTTTTGGGCTTTTGGCTGCTGCTGTCGCTTTTGTATTTCGCAAAAGCAGAAGCAGAAGCAAGAGTTCATATTAAAAAGTTAAAAAAAGTCAAAGCTGTGAAAAGTAAAAATTTTGTGACTTTGACGAAAGCAATTTAAACACTGGTCCTGCCCTCTTTCTCTGGTTTGTGGCAGTCAACCAACTATAGTTGGTTGTATATATACATTGTACAGAGTACACACATAAAACTATAAATTTGCAGAGTGGTTGTATGCATGTGTGAGCATAAGCTTATCTCTTTAAATATAAAAGAGAGTGTCCTGATTCACTGACTGATTGGCAATCATCGCACAGCCCAAACGGTAAGAGATAGAAAGCTGAAATTTGGATAGGAGTTCCTGTTAGTGGTGAAAGTGCGTACTAAGACGGGGTTTTGGAAAATTCCACCCGGAAAAGTTTGATTGGGAAAAATGTTATTTTTCATCCGATTGTCTTGACTCTTGGTTTGTATGCAAAGTACTCGAAATAATTCGACACGTTTTTCCCGATAATGGAAAATCCGCCCACGGGGAAAATGGGCAGAAAATTGTGCATGAAAAAAACTATTTTTCATCCGATTGGCTTCAAACTCGGTTTGTAAGGACAGAGTACGAAATAATTATAAATGGGATTTTTCAATGTCAGAAAATCTGCCCCAGGCGTGAAAATGCCCGGAAAATGTACATGCAAATAACTATTTTTCATCCGATTGACTTGAAACTCGGTTTGTACGGTCAAAATGAAATTTTATTTGTGATTTAATTTTTGGGAACTGGGGGAAATTGGGTGTACGCCCGACTGACATAGTGACAGACTGACATATTATCAACCCACAGCCTAAACGGCTACTACTACAGGTTTGAGATTTGGCATAGACCTTCGTTTAATTATGCAGGCGCGCACTAAGAAAGAAAATTTGGAAAATTTCTTCGCTAATTAGGAGAAAACAACAAATAAAGGTGTTGTGGACTAGGCTGTCGCTGCGCTAAAAGCGCGCGAGGAAGAGGTGTATGTGTGTTTTTCACAAAAACAAACAAAAAACGAGAGCGTAAGTTAAAGTCGGCTCTAACCGACTTCGATATACCCGTTACTCATGAAAAAACAATTTTAACAGTGTTCCCGTGACCATCCAAAAAGTATGCTATATTTTTTTACGGTGGTAGCAGGGGAGGGCCTGGTTCACTTTTTTGCTTATAACTTGAGAACCGTTCATCCGATCTTTATCATTTCTTCGGCAAATCGATTCATTTTGCTAATTACTAACTATCTCTAGAAGGTACGAGTCCTCTATCTTTAAAACTGTAGGAGATATAACTTTTTTTCCAAATTGCGGGGGCGGGAGGGGGCGTGGCCAAAATTTGAAACAAACTTGATCTGCGTGCAGATAAAAGAAGCATTTGTCCCATACATGTCAAACCTCTATCTCTTACCATCTCTGAGATCTAGGTGTTCATACAGACGGACGGACGGACGGACGGACGGACGGACAGACGGACAAGGCTAAATCGACTCGGCTGTTGATGCTGATCAAGAATATATATACTTTATATGGTCGGAAATGATTTCTTCTGCCTGTTACATACATTTGCACGACTTTAGTATACCTTTTTACTCTCGGAAATGATTCCTTCTGCCTGTTACATACATTTGCACGACTTTATTATACCCTTTTTACCTATTTGTAACGGGTACAGGGTTTAATAATATCCAACTAAAATTCCTGTCAAACTTCACTAAAAAAAACTGTGGCAGGAATTTTTAGTTTGGCTTTTCGTTGCTTGTGTATCCAGCAACATGAACGTAATCCACAGTTTCTTATCGATAGTTGGCCTATCGATAGCGTGTGTGGATGGAGAGAACAGCTGATACACAGCGCAGGAATATATTGCCAACAATTATTTTGGATGTGATGAGCGAAAATTTTGGGGGAATGCTTTTATATTTTGTTTGTTTTGAGCTGGCTGGGGAACCATCAGCGTGCATAGATTGGTAGGGCGCCAGACGGATGCTTTCCATAGACACAAAGGTCGGTGAGATGTCGTCCGTTAAGATGCCTTCTTAATCTGTGTGTCGCCAGATCATAGGCAAATATATTAGAGTGGTGAACCTTGGTCATGATACCTTTGTGTGCATATTAATTTGGGCGCATAATGGCGAAGCGTCCACGCCGCGGTATGTAGTTGTATGCCTCACATACCAGGGGCCCCACATAGATGACTCTAGTTTCTTGAGGGCAGTGGATCATGCCGTACCCCGTAACTGAATCGCCCAGATCCACCGCTTCGAGACTTAAGAAGCCAATGGAGCTGCAACCGTGGCCACTGTCCGAGTCACATGGACGTTCCTAGTCAAGCTTTTTCGACGCGTCGGTTCAGAGACACGCCAAGGTATTTAGCCACGTCATCCGTACTGATCTGGCCATTGAGTTGACAAAATCCTTAATATAAATGCGGATGTTTTTAGGCAATCTTGTAAATGACGATGAAAGACTTCATTTGATTGGCGTACAACCAAGAGGTCATACTACTTTGGAGAAGATTGCATTATAAAGTAATGCAGTTAACAACATGCTGCAGTGATGTTTTGTGCCATCCGGAACACACAGCAAAGTGTCATGCCATCGGTATATCATCCCCAAGTATAAAGTATGTAGCACATACTCCGAGCATTTTTTTTTTTTAATTTATTTAAATTCAAATAGTTAACAGTGCTTAACAGCTGATTGATCAGAGTGACCTTCCACCCTTTCGGTGCGTGGTCACACTGTTTTAGTTATGTTCCACACACACAAGAAATAAATAGCAAATTCCTGGCAGGAATTTTCCGCAGTGCTGGATACAGGCCTTTAGGCTAAATATATTTTACTCGTATTTGGTAAATCTTTAACGTATTTTCTACCTAATTTGTTTAGGTTCATGCAAGGAGAACCAGAAGCGGCCGAGGCCTAGTTGACCTGTCAAAACCGTAAGTAAAATTTTTTACAAACATTTCATAATTTTGATCAGTACTTTCAATGTTATAATTAGACATCGGATTTTAGGTGAAAACATATTTTTATTGTGCGGTCCAAAAAAATTTCTGATTGCATACAAATTTGTTTCATGAAAAGTAGAATAATTTAAATCCTCATACGTTTTGGATATTTGACATATTTGCATATCTTCGACCTAAAAGCATATTCGAGAATATGCTAACATATTTTAACCTATTTCGACCTATTTTGGAATATGTCATATGCTTTTACATATTTAGAGAAAAAATATATGCTACCAAGTAGGCGTCTGCACATAAAAATATGCCTTTTATTCATGGTTAAAATCGAAAGTAACGAACATAGCAAGTACGGTAAATGCTTCGTAGCACACCGACCAAAAGAAAAGAACGTCCCAATTTTTTGTGTTCACCACGCGGGCGAGCAAATCCGTTTCGGTTAGGAACGCTCGGTGCAAAGGAATTTTTGGTTTGGACCTTGGAGTAGGTATGTTACACTCTGAAAGGAACGATAGAGCTTAGATAATGGAAAAGGAAGGACGAAAAAGAAGAATTGTATTTAAAATCACTTTATCGTGATTGACAAATCATTAAATTGCGAAATGCGAAAAGTCCTCTAGTAGCAGTATTGCACCATATTAAAATACCAATTAAGTTGAAAATAATTTCATAACTATTGCATTAGCACAGTTTTTAGCTTAGGCTCTCCATGGTAGTTTAATCAATAATTCCTTAAAAAATTGCTTTTAAATACCACAAGCAACTGCAAGGCTATGATTGTGATCTTACCGATCCACGATACCATGGATGACCAATGGTGAAGAGGAAAAATGATCGAGAAGAAAAAATCGTCCATTATTTTCGCTTGCAAATAAGTGCAGGGGTCTGCCAGATGCTAAGCAAAAACCGAAATTTCATAATATTTTTATTATAAGGTTCGCGCCCCCGAATCACTTTTTGCTCGTATGTGAACTAAACACACTCACAAAATTCGGTACTTCCTTTTGCGGTCACTACTATTCGACTCCTATCGTACGAGAAAACGGAAGTGCAATACAATTCAAACCATTTAACGTAATTGTGCTTTGAATAGTTCGCTATGAAGCATTTACAGAGCCTGCCTGTGTATAGTACCTTCTCGAGTTTAGTATTTATTGCGTTCTAAACATAAGTAGGGAATTTTTAGTGGTATTTTGAGAAGAGCATATTTTGACATATTTTAACCTATTTTGACCTATTTCGAACCTATTTTAGCATATGCTTTTTACCTAAAAAAAACATATTTTGAATATGATCATCTTAAAAAATTACAAATATTTTTATTAGCCCAATGCCAAAATTTTGAATTTTTAGACCAAAAACAAAAAAAACCTAAAATCCGATGTCTAGTTATAATATATGGCATACAACATAACTCTCTGTTTTTTTCACAGCTCCGCTGGTTTAAAGTGTGTCGTCCAGGGATGCCCTGGCACGACGAAAGAGCCTTTGCCTTCCCGAGGGATCCTGGACAGGCAAAAGAATGGGCGAAGGCGGTGAATACATCGTACGCCAAGCGGAGGGAAGTCGTGTGTGCGCGGCACTATAAGCCTGAGTGCTTGACGGGTGTCAGGATGAAAAAAATTCAGTGTTTCCACTGAATTCCTAGGTAAGTGTGGTTGTATAGTAGATGAAAATATCGATAGTGCACTGTCCTTGCCAAAAGGAAACAGTGCAAGCTCCTTGACAAAAGGAGCATTAACAAATAGTGCACAAACCACTTTAAAAAAAGATATGTAACTTAAAAAATAATTTGTTAAATATTCAATTCAAAGAATCGAAAAAGAAAAATCGCTTTGAAAATTAAAAGCGATCAAAAAAACAGCAAAAATAAATACTTTGAATTGAAAATTCAAAGTTTAGAGAGTGCGAAACACTCCTTAAATTACTTGGTCGGGGGAATTGCGAAAACAAAAAATGGACATAAATAAAATTCATGAGAAAAACCATTAAAGATCTAACCGATCAGATTCTTTCTCTAAATGCTCATGCAGACGATCATGAAATAACGATCAGAACTCATGCTGCGTAGGAGAAAGAACGTATAAAATTACAAGAGGAGAAAAACAATCTTCTAAAATTGAATCATTAGTACAAATCTGATTTGGAAAATGTTTCTGATAATAGAGATTTCTTTGCTGCAATGAATTCCTATGCCAAAACTTTTATACGATTTTAGCAACAAAACGTGGAATTCATTGCAAGAAAAAACTCTTATATTAAATATATTTATGAACAGCCCCAAAGCATATAAACATATGCGCGATAGTCTGGGCTTTAATTTGCCTAGGTTCACTACCCTTAGAAATTGGGTACCAATAAAAGATTTCCCAACAGGATTTTCCGGTCCTCACATTCATTTCCTAAAATAATTTGTTAGCGAAATGGATGAGAGCCATAAAAACTGTCAGCTCGTTTTTTTTGACGAAATGAGCATAAAGACAGGAATTACTTACCTGCCAAAAGCTGATAAAGCTGTTGGTTTCGTAGACCTGGGAGATGGACTCAGTGATAATGACGAGTACTGTTCCCCCGCTACAGGAATGCTTGCATTCATGGTACGCGGACTTCTTTCAAATTGAAAGTATTTAGTAGGAATTACATTTATTAAACGAAATGTAAGTCCTCAAAACTGTACTGAAATACTTCAAAGGACTGTCAAATGTTGCACAGACGTTGGCCTAAAAGTACGTGCCATAGCCGGCGATCGTGGTGCAGTTAATATGGCTGCTTTCAAAGTAATCAAAAATAATGATCTTCTTCCAAAACCACGGCCTGAAATTTTGGTTGACTATGTTCACCTATTTAAGAGTATAAGAAATAACCTTATATCTCACAATATTGCTACACCTGATACAACTGTTAGTTGGGACGTTATAGAGCAATTAATGAAACTGACAGGTCCCAAACAGTACGTTTGACGCCAAAATTGTCGGAAAAACATATTAATCCGAACAATTTTGAAAAAATTAGCGTAAAACTAGCTGTACAAGTCTTTTCAAAGACAGTCAGCGATGCAATTGAGTTGAGCTCAAAAGATGGCGCCTTAAAAACGTAATAAAAACGACCCTGCAACAGCAAAGTTTCTTAAAGCCATGAATGATGCTTTTGACTTGCTGAATAAGGGGAGCTATGGGTCCGATGGAGAAACCCAGAAGCGTATTGATAAATTCGTAGAATATTTAAATTCCCTACACTTTCTAGACAATAATGAAACAAAATCGGCTTCAAAATCAACATGTTTAAATCATTTTGGTTCTACAATGAAAGAAATTGGCAATGTATGCAAAAACCTGTTATCTGAACAAGGTATTAAATATGTCTATCCCAGCCGATTCAACCAAGATGCTCTTGAAAACTACTTCGGATTGATTCGAAGTAGATTCGGGGCAAACACAAATCTAGCTCCAGCTGCAGCGCTGTATTGCCTCAGAAATCTTTGGTCTATGAAAATTGTCCAAAATAAAATAATAAGAAATACGAACTGTGAGGCTGATGATGACTATTCCTTAGATTGGGCATTCAAGCCCGATTTGGGATATGAATTATCTGCAAAAAGGCGATAGCCCTTTTGACGTTGCAGAAGAGGATGCTCCGCTTTGGTACAGAGAAGCAAAAGAAACCGAGTTCGAAAATAATCAAGTCCAAGAACGTAACGCACTGCGACATACGCTTGGATATTTCATTTTTAGCAAGTTAAATGTATATTGCGGAAGCCGCCAAAAAATCCTTAATAAGATTGAGGAATTAAAAAGTCGTACAGAGCAGTTTATTGTTGCCAAGAACTACAGCTCTGTCGAACTTTATTTAACAAATCCGTCTGACGCCATGTTCGAGATAACGTTGTCCCATTTGGCAATATTTAAAAAAATGTTTAAGAAATGTCCGAACCAGCTTAAAATTAAACATAAGATTTTAACAGCTTGTGTTCTAGATACAAATCAAAAATTCCCGCATTGGTTTGCAAAAAGCGATCCCTGCCACGAGCACAGAAAAAATATTTTAACTCACTAAATAAATGTTCTGTTGCTTAGACATTGCAGATGGATGCAAGAAGATATATATAAACAGGAAAGAGCGCGTATTGAACAAAAGCAACTTGCCAAAGCAAAGAAAAGACCGCGTGAACCTAAAATAGTTACTGACTTTGAGAAAGTCCAATTATCGCACGAAGATAAACATAGTAAACGTGCTAAGAAATTAAAAATTTTAAGGCATTTGTAAAAATGCATGTGTACTTCACCAGCTGCATGAAAGTTCAATAAAATTTAATTTGACTCAATAACAGTTTTGCAACTGCGTTGAGGCCTTTAATAAAAAATGTTTTCAGTCGTTTTCTAGCCCGCAAGCCATACCTGGTAGCAGGAAGCACAGTTTAGAACCAGGTCTGTAATCCTCCTAATCCGATTGATCGAAATTGGTAAATGTTGTGATTTCTAAAAACCTATTGAAGAACTCGGCCGTATAAGTTGGCTATGAAGAGGATCGAATGATGGTGTCTTTTGCGTTGCACTCTGTCTCACTTTGTAGTATGTGTGCTCATGCTGGAATTAATAAGGTGAAGCTAGGTATACATATATTGGGCCTCAGCAGTCGCTGACGGTTTCGCCCTGATAATTGCACATGGAGCGTCCTTAGTTAATCAAAATTGAACATGTTTGATGTTTCTAAAACAAAAGAAGGTAGACATATTGGAATAGTGGGGAAAAAATCAAATAAAGATAAATGATTTGGTCAAACTGATTTCAATATAAAAGGCCCTACTAAATTTAAATTAATTGCGAGACTGCTTTTCTGATAGAGCTAAACCGAAACCAGTTTTGAAATCAGTGAACATAAACTTATCATTTTTTTAAATTAACAGGGCTGCACCTCTCAAAGTTGTGTTATTAACTGACCACAGGGTTAGAGCTTTTTCTATAGTCAATTATTTCTAAATTTTTGTTTTTTTTTCTTTAATCCCTAATTTCGGTACGGACGATTTTAGTTGGAGTAAAATTTGATTTCAGCGTCACGTGACGCTGACGTCATGCGTATTTTGTGTTGTTTTGATATGTGAAGTTTTCTGGCAAACACGCACACAAGAGGATGGGCAGAGGGGGAAGTGAAGAGGTAGGAAAGATGCTGACGAGGAGCAAAGATCTGGGTGTGATCTGGTGGTATGTGGGATGGATTTGCGTGAGATCTGGACCTGATCCGGGGGATCTAGGAGGCATCTGGTTGGGATCTGAGATCTGGATCTTTAAAACTTAGGATCATGTTTCACAACAAAGACTCGTGTGTGTTAGCGACACACACACCTTGTTTTTAAGTTATCTTTTTATAGCTTTTTTTAAATTTTTTTCTTATATTATTATTAAGATTTTTTCAAATTTTTTCTTCTTAAGTATAGGTTTGGATGGGTTTTCTTTCTTAATTACAACTTTATTTTGACCTGATCAAGTAATCTCTGACATATTTGGCACTTCACATATAAATAAATTTTCAAAACAACAGGGAATAATCTTAATAATCTTTAGGTAAAGGCCTGATTCCAGATGACATAAATAAACACTTTTGAATTGTTTTGAAATCTGAATGCTGTTGCAAAGCATTCTTATTTGAATGAAGTATTGTGCCGAAATAAAAATTTATGTCATCTGGAATCAGGCCTTAAACGCTAACAATCGATATTTTACTTTTTTAAGGAATTGGATGAATATCCATTATGCTTTCATTATCGTTTGGAATTTTGTTGGTAATTAACATTAAATGACATTAAGCTACATTTTTTCCTTCTTCTAATAGCAGGCTTGATTCCCAGAATCTAAGAAATCAAATTCAAAAATAGACTTTATTTTGCATGCATACCATTGAAATACTCATAGTCATTTTCTATTTCAACCCAATCTCAGTTAAAGATTAAAAGCTAACGCTTGAGTATTATTGATATGTAATACAATCACGACTTGGCTTATTACAATTTTGGGTGGATTGGTTGGATTAAGGTTGATGTTCCTATGTATTTACAACAACTCTGCTTTTCCCAAGTATTTTCGTAATATTTTAAAGCTTATTGCTGATTTTGCTCACTATTCGCCAGTAACTCAATAACTAGCTAAAGTGAACCGAACCGAACCATTTTATTTTTCAGTTTTTGGTTCGGTTCAACATTTTTGAAAACACACCGGTTCGGTTAGCACAAAAAGCGGTTCGGTTCGGTTCAGAACCGGTTTGCATCCCTGCTTTCTTAACTCATAAGTCTTTATAAAACGTGGTGATAGGCTTTCTTAATTTGTCTTTTTTAAAATTGTATATATTTTTGTTGATTGTAAAATTTGGGATCAAGGTTTCGTTATGCTTCCACAAAACTTTAAAAATAAGAACACAACACACTACACCAAGAAGGAGCGATCTTTGCAAATTCTGTGGCATATTCTGTTAAATATACCATTCGGTATTTCTTTCCTTTCAGCTTCTACATTGAGTGCACTGCTTTCGCTTTTGCTGCACTCACCCTCTCGCTTTCCGACCACTCTGGATATCTTGGATCAGTCGTGTCAGGATGACTGCATCGGAAACAAAATATGTACTTCGCCGTCAAGAACGCAAATTCCAGCAGCCTAATTTCTCACGACTTTGGACCAGCGGATTGCCTCCTGGTCTATACCTAGCTGCTACATTAAAAAATATACAGACTTCGGCGTCCAATTATGCAATTCCTTAATGGAATGGCTACAAAAATCCATATTGGATAGCATTTCTCAGGTGGATGACAGCTTTAAGTCGATGGTTTTACGAGTCTAGCCATTACATATCTATTCTTCCCTTTGTTGACTTCGTTAGGTCATTAACAGGTCCTCATGTGGCCATGTTGGTGGGTGCGTTGTTCTATACGTGAGTACAAACGAAATTTTTGATTTAAAGCAAAACTTTTATTCGTTTCATCCTTCCTACTGCTTGTTAGGTGATCACCTTAATATCCGCATCTACAATTACACTGTATGTGCCCAGTGCTGTGTTGCGGCTGACCCTCCATCACCTGCACAAGGTTGAAGCAGTCCATCTTCAGCAGAGTGTTTGTCTCAACCATTGGGTTCCTACGATATAGTATTGGTCTGTGCATTTTTGATACGCTTACGTCAACACCGAGATCTACTCCGGAGGCGATATTCTTTTGTATTGGTGGACACCGGTACAATTAGCATTACCCTTTTTGTAACTTAGTTTTTCTTAGTTAAGCTTCTTTAGTTTATAAGTAGTTGATAAGCTTACTTTTAAAAACGTGTTTATTCAATGTTCTTTGTAAAATTTGTTTAACAGTGCCCAAAATCGAGCGGCATTGCAACCTGGTTCTCTATTAGTAAGACCTCTCTGCTTTGAGCTCCCAAAGACAAGTGAACTTGCTGGAGCGCACGGCCGTCTCGTAGTGGTCGCTCACTTTCGAGCTCACTCAATGGCGAGCCAATGTCCTAACGCGCTCTTTCACTCGCTCACAGCATGCTCGATATTTATCGATATCTGTAGTTAGGCGCCTGGATTGAAAAAAATATCCGTTACCTGTTTGAATTTTTACGAAGGGTTTCTGTATTAAGCTTGGTATGGAGATTCTTGCGAAAAGTGTGCGAAATCTCTGCACATTATTTCGTAGATAGCAAGTGCGAAACAAGACGCTCATCTCTAGTTGATTTGTTTTTAAATTTATCTTGGCGGGGAAATTAAAATGAAATTACAGCGAATAGTTGTGGTGGCCTTCTATGATGCAATAGTTGCTACAATAATAATCCTTACTTTATTTCTAATTTTTTAACAATTCGCTCCAATAGGCAATTGGTTTTTTATGGACACGACTAGGGAAGAAACTGAATGGACTGGGCCATGACATCTCGTTTATATGTATTTCTAATAGAATGGCATAGATAAGAGGATGTCGTCCACGACTTGCGCGACAATGAAGTCCCAAGTCCGACCACTGCACAATGGTCCCAAAGTCGATTTTTTTGGCATAAAGTCCAAAAAAGTTGCGATTGTGGACAAATTGATTTCTTTTTAAAAGAGTATATCCCAGCGGTCATAGAATCGAAAAATTTTATTATGAAATGCAACCCTTAAAGTTTTGCGAAGCCCTGAAAGTCAGCCATTCATTTAACTCCGCATTTGGCTTTTGTTGTGGAAAATTTTTGTCTAAGTTTATTGCCTTCAAAATAAACGAAAATTGATTAAAACAATTGAAGTAAACTATGGAAAATAATGTCCAAGGTATGTTTAATGCAATTTCGATTCAGTTTGTTCTATATATGTGCTTTGTCCTCTCTTTTATGTGTTTTTGTTGTGTGTTGTTTTAGGCGATCTTAACCTCTAAATAATTATGTTTCGTGGAGTAAAAGTTTGGTGGATTGTCGTGGATTGTCGTAACTGTTAATGCAATATTGTTCATTAAAGTGTCCTCTTTACGATAGTCTAATTGGTTTTATCACGAATTTTCACAAACCCGCGAAATCACGATTTTTTCAGCCCACTTCGAGTTTGAGCATTAAAATTGATTGAAGAACGCATGCACGAAAAAAGCAGTTGTCAGAATAATATGCACGACGTTTTTCATTGAGCTATGGACTCTCGCGATCCACTGATCTCTAGTTTATGTTTAAATTAAAGAAAGGCACAAAATAAAAATATACCCTTGACTTTCCCTCTTTTACATTAATTTGTAGTATGGAACCTGTTTGTGATGAAGATAATACTGTTGATACCAATTCGGATAGATCCGATATTGAGAATAAATACTGTTTACATTTAGATTCTGAATTTAATGATTAAAATATATACCTAATTAAAGTTGTGTTAAAGATTAGCTTCTGTAAATATTGCATCTATTACATCATCAAAATCAGCTAGATTCATGCTAGTCGGCCTGATCGATTATATGACAGCCATTTATAAAAAAATAGTCTAAGTTGAACAAAATTGGTTAGGACACCTCGAGAGCCTAAAATACGTGTACAAACTGAATTACAGCTCAATAGTTTGAAAAACAACAAAGTTAGTGAAAATCGGCCAGATCATTTATATGGCAGCTATATGAAATAATAGTCGAAATGGAACCAAATTTGGTAGGATACCTTGGGAGCCTAATATACGTGTATAATCTGAATTTCAGTTCAATAGTTTAAAAAACAACAAAGTTAGTGAAAATCGGCCAGATCGTCTATATGGCAGCTATATAAAATAATGGTCTAAGGTGAACGAATATTTGTAAGTCGCCTTGGGGGCCCGAAATATGAGTATAAGCCAAATTTCGTGCAGAAATCTTTATAATTAGACTTTATGCCAAAAATTGACTTTGGGACCATTGTGCACTGAAAAGTTATGCAGTTGATCCGTTGGACATACGGAATCGCCGTCGTCCACAATTGAATCACTTTGTGCTGGGCTAAAGTTGCTCATCATCAGCAATCTCGTAGGAGGAGTTAAGGTTCTTGTGGCATAAAAGGCAAAAACATCATGATTTTCACTTCACATCGTTGCCTCCTTGAGTTGCGATGGGTACGCCTCCATCGGTTCCACTCTTGGCGCGCTTATCACTCCGTTTTGCAATGGTCCTATAGCAAAAACAAACATAGTGAATGACATAATAAAACTCAATAAATACTGTATTTACCTTCCTTTCCAAAGGAAGCCACCTATGCATTCCGAGATAATTTTTGTCAAGCCGCTATCATAACGCTGTTTATGGATGAGCTTCCACAAAACAGATTTATCTTTTATTGAATTACCTAAGGCCACCTTCTCCTTCAATAACGAGAGCGTAAGTTAAAGTCGGCTCTAACCGACTTCGATATACCCGTTACTCATGAATAAACGTGTTGAACAGTGCTCCCGCGTTCCTTAGTGTGACCATCCCAACTTTTTTTTTTTAGGTGGTAGCGGGGGGCTTGGTTCACTTTTTTGCTTATAACTTGAGAACTGTTCATGCGATCTTTATCATTTCTTCGGCAAATCGATTAATTTTGCTAATTTTTAGGGTAAGTATTTTGTAGCAAATATTCTAGACGGTATTTTTCTCAATTTTTGGGGGAGGGCGTGGCCAAAATTTAAAAAACCCATCTGCGTGCAAAAATTTGTCCATACAATAAACCTATTTTACCATCTCTGAATTAGTTTTAAACGGACGGACGGACGAAGAGGAAGTACTCCTGTTGTGTAAATTATTTAAAATTAAAATATTTAAATTGCCAGGGCGGGAGGGGCGTGGAAATTTAAAACTTGATCTGGTGCATAAAAATTTTAAATTAAACTATTTTACATCTTGAATTATTTATACGGCGGCAAGGAAAGTATTTGTTGTTGTAATATATTTTTGGGTCGGAAATTTTCGTCTCCTTCCCCTGTTACATACATTTGCACGACTTTAGTATACGTTTATGCTATGTAATTCACGCTTTCTTCAATTTGCAAAATCAAATTTGTTCCTGTTTATGCAGCTTTTGTAAATTCACAAAATGACCACCTTTTTGGCAGATGTGGCAGCACCAACGCAAACTTAAGTTGGCTGCGCCTCTAGATTTCAACAGGGTGGTAACGCATAAAAGCGGGGATCATCTGTTCAATTGTAAACAAAGGCAAATTGAAATTGATTGCAATGGAAAACATTAAAATATTTTTGATTAAAAAAGAACAACGTACAGCCAGTGGAGGCATAAGCGAACGATGACGTTGGTACAAGCCAGACGAGCATTCCAGGCAAAATGCAGCCTCTACTCATGCAGTATTATCCAGCTGCCATAGGAGCTGATACAGGACGCGTCCCAAATAGCTCATTTCGTTCGTTAAAGTGGGTGCAGGTTTTCCCTCCAGCGCCAGAGGTTGAGTTGTTGCGCTTCACCTCATATAAGTTTTTTTAAGCATACAAAGCTTAGTTTTTACTTGCTCGCTAGATTTTAACATATTTTTAGCCCTTAAATTATTGGAAAGCGTTTTGTATCTGGCGTTGTTTCTTTTAGTTTTTCCATCGAGCTGGCTTAATATGTTGTTTTATTTATCGTCCGCCCAAAACGATCGCTTGCTCTGAAAATTCATATTCATGGATATTTATGTGCTTGAAACTTATTTTTATGTGCGCAAACAATTGGCTAAAATTTATGAACAACTGTTTGCTAAAGCACAATGTTACCAGACATTAAGAAAACAAGATCTGGTAGCATCTGCCAACTTAAATTGGCAACGCCACAGCATTTCATGAATTGACGTCGAATTCATAGTCAACTTTCGTGTGTAAGTCGAATTCATGAAATGGTGTTTATGCACGCACTTTCGGACCCATTTCATGAAATGATTTTGCAAAATGAGCATAGCATAAACGTAGTCCACCAAAGACTTGCCAAAACAAAAATACCAAAAGTGACAATTCTTTTGTTTTGGGACAGTGTGACCAGGTTGTAAGATGTATGCATGTAATATGGTCGCATTGCCTAGAGCGTTGTATTTTGTTTAATTTAAAATTAACAGTTTCACATTTAATAAATACAAAGGATTAACATGCGTTCTTCACTGCCCACCCCTGCCTACGGGGTCTGATGAGCAGATATGACAATTTAGTAATGATTAAATTCATAATTATTACCCAGTTTAAATTTGGTTGAAGTCTCATGGTGTTGTGTAGCTTCCTTTGAAAATAGCGCTCAATCATTGATGGGAAAATTATTCAAATTTCATCCGATTACTCATATTTGTGTATCGACAATGTGCGATACCTCTTGAAATAATTAAAATTAATTATTCAGGGAGCTATCGATAACGATACAGAAAATACGGATCTAGTATTTTATCGGTATTTAATTGAGGCCTTTTTGTTGGAAGTGTGGACCACCACCAAAGAGACTGCCAAAGGGCTTTGGCACAAAAATTTTTGTGAGTTTTTTTTATATGGAGTTTTTTGTTTTGGCAAGTCTTTGGCGGAAGTGTATACTACGCTTAATTTGTTTTGATGCCAAGTTGATTTTTTGTAGATGCTCGGCCACTTCCCCTCAAGCCGTGTTCACAAAATTTAAGTCGGAATGCTTGGGGTGGAATAGATCGCAAATGACATTCCGCTCCTTCACCGCCAAAATTAAATACATTTTTTTGTCATAAAAATAATTCAAAACAACTAATTCGCTCTTGTTTTTCTGCCATGTTTTTATACCCTTGGAGAGGGTATATTAAAATTGTCCGGATGTTTGTAACGCACAGAAGGAAGCATCTCCGACCACATAAAGTATATATATTCTTGATCAGCATGACGAGCTGAGTTGAAATAGCCATGTCCGTCTGTCCGTCCGTCCGTCTGTCCGTCTGTTTCTATGCTATCTCCTCCGTCAGTTTTAAAGCTATCTTAACCAAACTTTGCACGAAGTCTTTTAGTACAAATACGCTGCACATTTGTCGGAACCGGCCGGATCGGATGACTATAGCATATAGCTGCCATAGGAACGATCGGTTGAAAAAGTAGTTCTAGTGAGAAAAACTTTTTTGTTTTCAATGGTAGCGTGTTTGTACGTTTCAGTTATAAATATTATCTGTCTCCACACAATTTTAGAGAGTTTGATCAAAAGCGGATGAATATATCGTATAGCTGCCATATAAAAAACTGGCAGAAATATATCATGCTCCAAGGGTATATAAACTTCGGACGAGCCGAAGTTAGCTTTCCTCTATTTTTTATACGTATTTTTCAAATTACTTTAGCTGAAAGCACTTCAGCTGGTCGGTGCAGGTAGAAGCAGAGTGAAGTTAAATGGTGCATTCTCAATGCTGCGTCTGCTGCTCAAAGCATAATAAGTCCCACAGCCAATTTACATAGTCTCCACAAATGTGCTGTTAAGTGCAACATTGTCTGTTAAGTGTAACATTCAACTTTGCACCTCCGTACATGCAAAAAGTTCAAGAGGCGAAGTTGTAACTTCTCTTCTTCTTCCATCAATTTTTGTATGAAACTTCTCGTTACTTCTGATGTCCGTATGGGGCTTTAAGGAGAAAAATAAACAGTGTTGCCAATATTTTTCCAATTTAGCTTTTTGCAGAAAAAAATGAAAGGGCAGCGGGAATCGTGACTTTTTTAAAAATTTTGTAAAAAAAATTATAAAATTTTTCCACTTTTAAAAAAGAAAAGCCACCTATAAAATACCAAATAAAAAACATAGGTCGCTATCCATAACAACATATAAAAAAAGAAATGTTAAATTTGCTTCTTATTTGTTCTACTTTAAAAAAATGAATTTTCCCTGTTTTGGTTGCCGCATAATGAAGAAATATAGGTACACATGTTTGAATAGTTACATACTTTCATACTGCGTTGATTTACATAAATTGATCAGAAAAGAATATGCTGGAGATCTAATATTAAACAAATGTATATAGGTGCGCACTTATAAATAGAATGTCCCTTGACGCTAAATTCACACACAAGACAGGAACGGAATAATTTTTAATTCGGGACGGGATAGAATTTAATATGTGTATAGTGTTACCAGCTTATCTTAAGGGCTTTCTTCGGAATTCTTCAACAACACCAGGTACAAAGTTGTCATTTACTGGACGTGAAGGTTCCCAAAGCATTCTCGCGTTTCAGTTTCCAAATCATATCTGTAATTGCATTCCGAAGTCCGACAACATTTGTGCTTTTGATTGAAATGATGTAGGGATCACTCTTGAATAAATTGGAAAAGCTAGAATCTTTTATCGCGTTCTTCGTCTTTATCTTGAACAGCGGCAAAGTGTCTATTGCAGCTTCCAGAAAGCTGGAATTTAGCTTTACTAGCAATATGTTCTCTAACACTTCATGACTTCATCGATTACGATAGTCGGTTAGCACCATCTTTAAAGCGAAAATCTCACGCTCTATAGTCAACTGAAGTAAAAATAATATATATAGTGATAAGCATTTTTATACCCTGTACCCATTGAAAATGGGTAAAAGAGGATCATGAAGTTGTGCAAATGTATGTAACAGGGAGAAGGAAGCATTTCCGATCCTATAAAGTATATATATTCTTGATCAGCATCAAAAGCCGAGTCGATTTAGCTATGTCCGTCTGTCTATACTATTTGCAATTGTACAATCGTATGAGCCTCCAGGATTTACTTCTTTGATTCTGTCCCACATCGTCTTTAAATAAGTTATTGCTTCAATTTTTTGAAGCTCTGTCCATTAATCCCTTATTGTCCAGCAATTTTTTTGTCCTTTTTTCATACGACTCTAAAATCATTATTCCAAGAGTTTTGGTAAGTGTTCGATTTGACTCTTTTACTATTTTTGCCGTACTCAATTTACATTTTAACCATTGGGCGTAAAATTTCGATAGTGTAACTGGTCCTCTTGAAATATTTTAATGGTTTTTTGCAGTGGTAAAAACACGGTGCAGTAGCTATCCACGAATTCGCAAAAGTTGACATCTATTTCAAAATTTTCGTCTGCCGATCTGTTTTTAATAGATTCTAATTTCGATAACGCCTCCTTTGCGTCTTTTAAATGATCCAGCATAAGGTAGGTTGAACCCCACCGAGTTGGACAATCCAGTTCAGGCATCTTTAATTTTTTTAATTCGAAAATTTCTCTATATCCATTTGAGGTTTTTCTTATAAATTTTGTAACATTGCGGCATGCTAACAAATATTTTATACGTTTTGCTGACTTTGAAACATTCAGAGCACAAAGTTGAGCGGTATGAGCAGCACAACGGCAAACTTCAGTACTACCCAAAAACATATTTGGCGTGTTTTATAACAGACCAATTGTTTTCAAATACTAATCATTTGTGCAGTCATTTTCCTCAGGTTCTTCTCAGCATATTCGCACCGTTATCGGATGCAACTGATACAATTTGTTGCAAGCTTCACGTATTCATTCGAATTAATAAATAAATGCATAAGTTAATATATATTTAAATAATAAATATCAATAATTTACCTTCTGGAGCAACTTAAAGAGATTTGAGCACCTTGACGCTAAAGGGTAGAGGTAAAGGGTACATGGTAGATTTTAAAATTTGTTCCATAAAATTGTTTATTAACTAACCAATTTAAAACCAAACGACTGTTTTAAAATGGGCCACTCATTTAAATTCAGGTCTAGTTTTTTTGACGAAACGATTCAGATCGTCTTTTGTAAGAATTTTGCCAGTGTGGCAAAACTTCATCGAGGGTTGCGGTGCCATCAGTGTTGCATAACAGCTATGTATATTAATCCATAATCTGATTCCTCTGGTTCTATGTTAAGAAAAAAAATAGAGGGAAGCTAATTTCGGCTCGACCAAAGTTAATGTACCCTTGGAGCATATTATATGCCTGCCGGTTTGTTATATGGCAGCTTTACGATATATTCATCCGATTTTGATCAAACTCTTCAAAATTGTGTTGAAACAGATAATAGTCATAACTGGAAGGTATAAAAACGCTACCATTAGGGAAGTTTCCACGGGTACCGAAAAATTTCTCGTGAAAAAGTTGATATTCCGCAGATTCTTAACAGAGTCTGCTAAACCGCTGCTATTAACACGATAACACCCTTTTTTCTATCGATAAGCGCTTCAAAGAAACCTTGTGCTTATTTTTGTACGGTTAAATGAGGCCTCGAACATATAAACAACAACATCTCATACAGCATATTCTGTGTGCTATTTGAATAAATTAGTATTATTAAATGAAATAAATAACACATTAATTGTTCTTATCATTATTCCATTTTACAAGCTGCAGTATGAGCTCAGTAACCTCCGATTGAACGTCGATAATTGCCTCATCCGACATTTTCGGTGTGACTCTTCCATGAAACGCGCTAGAAAATGCCATTAGGCAACGTTTTCTGCCGAAATATTTTTAGTTCCGCTCATTTTCAATTTGATGTTGTTGTTGTTGTTCCTCTTGCCCGCACAAATTAAAGTGAACCCCTATTTTCATTATGTTCCTCTAAATAGCGACGGATATTTAGCGACGATCTGGAACGATGGAAACTGGAACACTAGGGCAATTTTTATTTTTAGAATTTCACGTTAATTAAAGACATAATTGAACAACTGCAATTGCAGAAATGTTAGGAAAGACGTAAACTATTGTTTTAATTGGGCGGGGGTTGGATTAAAGCTATTTGGGTATAAAAAATCAAGTGTTGAAATAATGACTTTCCACTAAAATGCAAATATCTCAGTTCCCAGCTCGCGTAGGGCAATACACGATATATCAGCGCACTCGTCATGGTTTTTGCTGTTTTTCAGTGAAGGCTCATCAAAATTCGTCAAACCACCTACCTTGCCCGCCAATACAAAAAACACCTGTTTGGCATAGGTTACAAATGTTTACAAATATCTCGACTTACAGCTCGCGTAGCGCAATGCACGGCATACCTGTGAATTCGTCATGGTTTCGACAGCATCCATGTGCAGTTTGGGAGAAAAGTGATGTTTTGTGGATACACCAAACGCACTAATTCAAAAAGAATTCTGCCCGCGCCAGAAATGGAACCAGCGCAGTATTGGAACCAGTTTATATTCCTATCGATATGCGATCATTTGAATTGGGCGAAATTGGTCTGCCTAAATCGACGCTAGCTAATTAGCACGATTTTGAGCTCGCGTAGCCCTATAAGCGGTATGCAGGATTAATCTACAATTAATTCCGCATCTTTTCCAACCCCACTCATCAAAATCATGTGGAGGGTTTATGCAAAATATACATTTTTGTGTTAGTGGCAAATATTCAGCCGCACTGGCAAGGCTGCCACCCACTAGTCTATGAATACCAGAGGCGCGCGCGTGATCAAATTTTCTTTCACGTCACGGTTGTTTTTGTACTCCGGGTTGAAGTTAACCAAAAATTTAAAACTTGTGCCCATGGGTGGGAAATGTTTTGAGAATGGATCGTCTAAAAATGAAAATCGAAACGAGGTTTTGTAATGAAATTATGTAATTCTGGTATGAACTGTGATATTTTGGATCGGTCAACAAAAAATTTGGGTATCAGTCAACAGTAACTCTTTAAAATTTTGCAACCATTTTGGAAAAAGTGGTTCTGAGATAGTCGCATTTAAAGTTTTGGCAACTGTTTTCAATGAAATATAAGTTACACAAGTTTACAAAAGAGGCCAACTTTTGCAACAGAGAAGATAGAAAGCTGCAAATAAATTGTCCATTTTATTTCAGCAGGTCAGGTTTATAATATCCACTCTTTTGCTTAACAATAACTACTTTGTTATTTTTAAGCTACGAGAATTTTTGATGGTAAATATTTAGCAAAAAAGTCGATTTTTATAGTTTTTGGGCTATAACTATTAAAAGCGAAATGATATCAAAAAATAAAATCATTTCTTTACAAAATCTCCTTTTGTTCTCACTGCCAGACAATCCATTCTCAAAAGATTTGTGCAACCTTGAGCCTAAGTTTTAATTATACCCATGGAGAGGGTATATTAAAATTGTCCAGATGTTTTTAACGCACAGAAGGAAGCATCTCTGACCACATAAAGTATATATATTCTTGATCAGCATGACGAGCTGAGTTAATATAGCCATGTCCGTCTGTTTCTATGCTATCTCCTCCGTCAGTTTTAAAGCTATCGTAACCAAACTTTGCACAAAGTCATTTGTTGTAAATACGCTGCACATTTGTCGGAACCGGCCGGATCGGATGACTATAGCATATAGCTGCCATAGGAACGATCGGTTGAAAAAGTAGTTCTAGTGAGAAAAACTTTTTTGTTTTCAATGCTATCGCTCCCGAACTCGTTACTGATCAATATGATATGCTAACACATAATTCTGTCAAGTCTGATCCAAATCGGATGACTGTAGCATATAGCTGCCATAGGAATAATCGGTCGAAAAAATAGTTTTAGTGAGAAAAACTTTTTTCTTTTCAATGGTAGCGTCTTTGTACGTTCCGGTTAAAAAAATATTATCGGTCTCAACACTATTTTTGATCTTTATTAGTTGACTTTGGTCTTCAGACTGCTTGTACGAATTCTTATCTACTTACAGCTATGCTTATCTATGTTTAGAACTAAGCTTTAAGCTTTAATGTGCCGTTTGTTTGTGGCTTGACACAAACAAATAGTAAAATTAAAGAGAAATGCAAAAAAATAGTAAGTTACAGTGGGCTGGTACGTAACTCCTCCCTCCAAGTTGAAGGACTCTCCTGAGTTCTGTCTTTGAGCTTACAAACGAGTAATTACATTTTTTTTTCATATTCTTATAGTTAGTTATATAGCGATATTACATTTACATTTACACCAATTTAGTAATTATTTTTTTTTTTTTTTTTTTTTTTTTACTTATACTGAAGAATATTTTGAATGTCTTTTTATATTTGTGGCATGAACATTTTCCAACTTTCCTCTTCTAAATTTAGGTTCTTCTTTGTGTCTTAAGCTTTTATAATTTTTCATATATGCAATATCTCGGGTTTCGATATATTCCTCCCGGTTCTCATTTCGTTTATTTATAACTCTTTGTTTCATGTTATTAATCCTATCTTTTATCAAGCTTAAATCTACTTTGCCACTTTGAGCTTCTAGAGGTGTACACTTAATTGTAGAATGGAAAGTGTTATTATAATATGTAATGGCTTTTACCATTTGTTCTGTAATTGGTAATTTTTCTTCTAAATTCAAAACTCTAATTTTTTCCGTAATGGTATTGTTTAATCTCTCAATGTCAGAGTTACCAGTGTGGCTGTTAGGTTTTGTGGTATGGAACTCGATTTCTTCTTTGCTTAAATAGTCTGTTATATTTTTTGACTTGAACTCATTATCAAACACAAATTTTTTTATTTTGCCCTTAATTGAAATGAATTCCTGAATTTTTAGTTTTATTGTTTGACTATTTCTATCCGGTAAATGAAAACATACGGCGTGTTTTGAAAATTTGTCGATAAAAATAATAAATGAGTTTTTGCTGTTGGTGTATGTATCAATATGTACTATTTCGTTAATATTTGAAGATGTTTCCGTGTTAAAGAATTTAGGTTTGATAGGATTTCGGTCATATTTTGCGGATGAGCAAATATGACAATTATTAATAATTTCGTGAATGGCTGTTCTAATTTTTGGGTTGTAAATTCGATACTTAAGGCCTTCGTATGTAGGTAAAATTCCAGAATGTCCCGTTTCAAATTTGTGAAAATAAGCAATTTGAGTTTTCAGATCGTCCTCATCTAGAAGGTCTCTAGCAAGATATGAACATCTAACAAATTTTACGTTCGAATTCGCTTTTCTAAAGTCAATCAGAACTTTTTGCACTTTGTTGTAATTGTGATCAGATATTTCAGTATAAACACCGACTTTTCCCACTTTTATATGTCTTCTGACGATATCTGCAACAAATCCCTGATCGATATCATTTTGGTCTATAAAAATTCTTTTATTTCCGAACGGTGATTCGGTTTCGCTCGGTTTTTCTTGCACAATTAGAATTTGCGTTCTAAATCGGTTTACAACAGTTTCGAGTATACCAAAATGATCGTGCAAATCTTCCTCCTGAGAATGGCAAGTTTGAACATCGATAGAATCATTATATTCTTGGTGTGTCCCCTCGATCTGCATCGGACTATCGGTTAAATTGGGAAAGTCTCCAGCGTTTATTTCATAAGTGTCACTGTTTATTCGACTTAGAAAATCTGCTATAAAATTACATTTCCCCTTTATATATTCTATCTTAAAGTTGTATTCCCCCAGTTCGATAAGCCATCTTTGAAGGCGTGGACTTATATCTTTGCCAGAATACTTTACCATCAGCCACTTGAGTGGTTGGTGATCACTTTCAAGATCGAACTCTCTGCCGAATAAATAGGGCCTGAAGTGTTTTACTCCCCAAACTATGGCCAACAATTCCTTTTCGATTGTTGCATAATTGGTTTCGTGTTTGTTTAGCGTCCTAGATGCGAAAGCAATTGGATGGTCGTCTTGTGATAAGACGGCGCCAATTGCAAAGTTGCTAGCGTCGGTAACAATTTTAAATTTCTTTTTAAAGTCGGGATACCTTAATATTGGTGGATTGGTAACTATGTCCTTTAATTGCTGAAAAGCAAGAATGAAACTTGGATCGTTTACGTTAACCGATTGATTTTGCCTAAGGTATTTGGTCATTGGAAAAGCTATTTTTGCGTAATCCTTGATGAACTTACGGTAAAAACCTGTCATCCCCAAAAAGGCTCTAATTTTTGTCTCTGAATCTGGTAATTTGAGGTTTCGTATAATCGCAACCTTCGAAGGGTTTGGCTTAACTCCAGTAGTCGTAAGGACATGTCCTAGGAACTGGGTTTCTTTTTGTAAAAATTCGCACTTGTCTACTTGGATTTTAAGCTTAGCTTTTCGAAGCGCTTTAAATATTGAAATTAAATTGCAAATATGTTCCTCTAAGGACGAGCTAAATACCAAGATATCGTCCATATAGACAACACATATTTTGTTAATGAAATCGCGAAGGACAGAGTTCATTAACCTTTGAAACGTCGAAGGGGCATTTTTGAGCCCAAAAGGCATACGATTAAACTCGTAATGGCCCTGGGGTGTAGAGAAAGCAGTTTTGCGTCTGTCCTCTTCCTTAAGGAGAATTTGGTGAAATCCCTTAGCCAGATCGATTGTTGAAAAATAACGAGCATGCCCCAATTTGTCGAATATTCCCGATAAATTAGGTATTGGAAATTTATCATCAACCGTGTGTTCGTTGAGTTGTCGGTAGTCTTGGACTAGTCGCCATTTTGTTAGACCAGAATGATCGACTTTTTTTTCTACAATCCATAGCGGACTGTTGTATGGCGAGTTGCTTTCCCTGATTATACCTTGCGATAGCATTTGCTGAATTTGCTTTTGGATTTCTTCTTCATGTATTTGAGGATATCTGTAGGCCTTTGAATACACAGGTTTGTTTGTTGTTGTCACAATTTCATGGAAAACATCCGCATTAACAGAGAGAGTGTCTCCCTCTTTGTAAAAAAGGTCGCCGAAGTCGTATAGTAGTTTGTGTATTTTAGCTTTTTCTTCCTCGTTTAAATGAGATAGGTTAATTTTATTGAGAAAATTGTCTGTTTCAATATGTTCTATATTACACACTTCGTCGAATACGTAGGGCAATATATGCTTTTCGAAAAAAATTCGATTCCCAAAAATCTCTAAAAAACGATTTTCGCAATCGATTTTGGCTTTCAGTGGTGTTAGAAAATTTTGACCCATAATGGCGTCATAGTTTCTGTTTTTAAAGTCAATAACTTTCCATGTAAGTGTTCCTGTTGCTACAAATTGCTTGGGTATTGGAGTTGTCATTTTATATTTAATATGATCGATGCCTAAAAGAGTTCGATACAACAGAGGTTTTTTAAGTTTTTGTTTTTCATAGTCCTCTAAAAGAACATTTGGTTTAATAATGCTAGTATCTGACCCCGTGTCTACAAGACATCTAATACTTTGCCTTCCGATAGAGATTACTATTATTGGTAACTTGCATTCTGAGGCAACGTTAAAAAATTTATTTCCTCATTTTCGCTTTCTTCTTCTTTCTCTTCCTCAATATTTTCAACATCCATAGCGTGGTTAGAAGATTGGTTGCTGCTAACACTCATCTTAGACACCCTAGTCTGCCCAGATTGATTTGGTTTTGGGGACTTTGAGTAATTCTGACTCTGAGAGGTCATATTGTTATTACTGTTAAAGCTTGTAAATTTAGAAGCTCGATTACCGTTTTGAATGTTTGAAATGTGACTTACATTAGTATTAGTATCAGCGAAATTCTTGTAATAAATTTCTACTTGATCCTCTGAATTTTTATTACCATTTAGATCTTGATTTTTATTTCCAGGTTTTTCTCTATTGCCTGCCTCATTCAAATTTTTGTTCATTCTTCTATGGTTATAGTCAATACATTTTGAGTCGTAAAGAAGCTTTAGCCTACCATATTTTCTGTACAATGATTCTAGAGTTTCATTTTCTCCGAAGTGAATCCTGACTTGGCCACTAATTTTGTCTAAAATTATCTCTACGAGATCTCTGTCGACGTTTTCGGGCCGGTATAAGTTAGGTTTTTTATCGTCGTATTGATAAATTTCATTTATTTCGTGTTTAAGCTCAATAAACTCGTTAAACAATTCCTTCAAACTACTCACTTTAATCATTCTTGCTTTGTTAAATACCTCACCGTACGATTTTATTGGTCGAAAGTGTTCTATCAGAGTATATTTTATTCGACTCCAAGTCGGATTTTCTTCAATGGTCCTGATGCATCTGGAGGCTTCCCCGGTGATCTTCTCGTTCACGATGATTTGCAGGCCAAAATTCAGTAGGGCCTCGTCCCTGTTGCACAGTGCTCTAGTACATTCGACTGCTTTAATAAACGATATTAAGCTGAACGTTTTGTTGTCCGAAAAGGCTCTCAAGTGTCGAAATTGGTCCAGAATATTTGTTGTGTTCATGACGATGGTGCTGCTTTCGTCTTGCAAAATTGGAATTTGCCCTTGCTGAGACTGCGACATTTGCTGTTGTAGTTGTTGCGTAACTTCTGCATTTTGGATCAGTTGTTGGTTTTGAGCAAGTACTATTTGCTCCAAATCAGAGATTTTTTGCTGAAGCTCTTCCATTAGAACCGATCTTATATGCTGTTCTCTATTTTTGTCAAATCGGGTTGCTTTATCTGACATCAAGCTCTGACTTTTATATTGCCATGTGGTTTTTTGATTCCGCTTGGAACTATACTTTAGTTTATCACTCTGCAATATTGTTATACTTTAGTATAATACGTTTTTGGGTTAAACTTTAGTTTAACGCTTGAATTCACTTTTTATTGCTTTTGTTCGAGTCCGACTGCGCCAGTTATGATTTAATGATCTTTATTAGTTGACTTTGGTCTTCAGACTGCTTGTACGAATTCTTATCTACTTACAGCTATGCTTATCTATGTTTAGAACTAAGCTTTAAGCTTTAATGTGCCGTTTGTTTGTGGCTTGACACAAACAAATAGTAAAATTAAAGAGAAATGCAAAAAAATAGTAAGTTACAGTGGGCTGGTACGTAACTCGCAATTTTCTTAGAATTGACCGTAGATTTCGTTTTTTGCTATACGCTTTGGGCGAACAAAAATCGAACCCTAAAATCCAAACATAGACAAAACGTGCAGCTGGAAAATTTATCTGAAATAGTTTGAAAATTTCCATGCCATCATTCGTAATAAAATTTTGCATATTGGCTATAAGTCTTTTTATCTTTCATCCTAGCTGAAAGATTAAATATTTTTTACATCACAGAACAAAGCATCAGGACAGCTTGTACAACGAGTTCTATATAAACGTAGAAAGGGGGACATAAATTGGTCAGATTTTTTTTAATACTACAAATTGAAATGTCCTTCACGTTTTTATACTGTTCTCATTAAAAATGAGAAAAAGGGGATCATGAAGTTGTGTAAAGTATGTAACAGCCAGAAGGAAGGACCCCTCCGACCCCCCATAAAGTATATATATTCTTGATCAGCATCAACAGCCGAGTCGATTAAGCCATGTCCGTCTGTCCGTCTGTCTGTCTGTATGAACGCGTCGATCTCAGAGACTGCAACAGATAGAGCCACAATTTTTGGCATGTATGTAGGTGTATACTGTACCCACATCGAGTTTGTTTTAGATTTGAAAATTCCTCCTCCTCCATCTTTTATCAGCGAAAAACTGTCTTTCTCTCTGTATAAAAGCGTGGATCTCACAGACTATAAGAGGTGGAGCCACCAATTTTTGCATGTTTGAAGGTGTATACCGTACCCAGATCAAGTTGGTTTCAGATTTGGAAAATTCCACCTCCTCTATCTTTAGCAGCGAAAAACTGTCTCTCTCTCTGTATGAACGCGTTGATCTCAGAGACTGTAAGAGGTAGAGCCACAAATTTTTGCATGTATATAGGTGTATATCGTACCCAAATCAAGTTTGCTTCAGATTTGGCAAATTCCTCCTCCTTCTTCTTCTAACCGCGAAAACTGTCAGAGCTAAAATTTTTTAAGTTTGATCCTAATGATTGAATATATATTCTATTCTGTATACCACTACAAGATCCGAGCAAAAATTGAAATAAATTTTAAAATAAAAGGAGTTCAAAGCTATAAGAACCACATTACTTGAAACAGGGTATTTTGCTGTCGGGGCACTCTACCGCAGCACTCTTACTTTTCAATTCAATGCCAAGGAAGAACCATATGGGGGTGTAAGAAGAGAC